>CAKAOJ020001429.1:0-43355 GCA_916701645.2 Sebastolobus alascanus
GAGTCATCATGCTACAGTAGCCCAATGGTTACTGAGCTGAGTCCATGGGTCAAGGACCATGTGACTGAGTTCATGTGGTCTCTTGCCACCATCTTGATGGTTGGTCCCAACACCTGATAATACAACATCACTGTTCAACTAATATGATCACCCCACAGCATCATTTCCTGCCTCTGCTGCTCACTGCACTGAATACAGCTTTAAAGTATTCATTGAAACATTCAATTTAACATTGAATTCATACAAAATGTAACCAAAACCTACCTGAAGACAAATATACTGTGTACAGTAGGTGTATTAAATCACTGACAGGGTTTGTCTCAGTGTGTTGTGAGTGCAGTGATGAATTTATCTTGTGTTTCTATCAGGAGGAAGCTGGAAAAACCTGAACCTGAACCCAGCTGTGTGTCCATGAAGAGTGACTCTTCTATGGAACCTCCTCTAGCCTTCAAAGATGGACGCCACTCTGTTGATCAGAGGTGAGGATCTCAAACTGATAATGAAAACAAAAGGATTTTTATTAGACTCTCAGTTGTGAGATTTCTTTTTCAGTCAACCACATTTCACACTGGGAGCTGCCCAGTACAACCAGTCTGACACTGAGCAGCTCCACTGGAGCTGCTGGAGGTTCTATAGCAGGGGTCTCCAACATGTCGCTCGCGACCCGTTTCTGAGTCGCTCGCCAAAGGTTCAAAGAATATGTAATAGTGATGTGTCGGTTGCGAAGACGGCTCTTTTAAGTGAATGATGGGAGCCGGCTCCCGTTCGAGAGCCGTTTTTTTGTAAATTGATACAAGTCGGAATGATAGGATCTTCTCTGCGCCACGGACACACCATGCATGCACCGATTGTGACTGAATGTTGTGTTAATGACGTGCGTGCGGTGCCAGTGATGACAGACAAGGATCATACGATCAAGCAGGGAGGGGCGGGGCGGGTTACGGTCTACTATACAGGTACAGAGCAGGAGGAGAGGAGGAGAGAAAGAGAGAGAGGAGTTTGGTGCGGTGTGCTGACGGTCTACTCTACAGGTACAGAGCAGGAGGGAGAGGAGGAGAGAAAGAGAGAGAGGAGCTTCTCACAAGCTGCCGGTACTCTCCTCTACCCTCTCCGTATCAGGTTCTCTGGGAGATTCATAATGGTGATACATAACGGCGCAGAGCCAGCGGATTTGCGCCGTGTGGGTTCCAATAGGGAACCGACGCGCCGCACTATTACTCTCCGCTGGAGCTGAACCCTGGCTGATCACATCAGAGGCGCATTTCTCTGCGCTGGTCAACATGTGATTCTGATCCTCTGCTGTTTACTATCCATCTCTCTCTGTCTGTGTCTCTGTGTCTCTGTGTCTATCTGTCTGCTTCTGTGTGTCTGCCAGGGGCGGGGCCGAAGAGGGGGGACGGAGCCAAAGAGGGGGCGGGGCTGGCACGGGCCACCCCTGGAATCTAAATGGCCCCCCCCATCAGAGTCTGAATGTGATAGGTCCAATAAGACTCAAACATTAATGATGATTTGATGTATTACTGATTTACTGTGTGAGACCCAGCTGAAGTTCACAACATTTTTTAATAAGGAGTTCAGCATCACTGTTTCTGGCACTGTACAGCAATATAATCCTAAAAAAGGGACAGCAGTGGCAAAAAAATGAATTATAACTGATGAATATTAGTTTATGCTAGATATTCACATGCAAAGTTTATGCCAGAGGGGCAAATTATTCAGTTTTCTTTCCTGAGATTTAAAGGTCTCATATTATGCTCATTTCCAGGTTCATATGTGTATGTTAATGTTCTACTAGAACGATAGTTACGGATGTAACTACGGTTCTATGAATTCTGGATGACCGCCAGAGGGCGGTGCTTTAGCACTGGATATCTCCATCTCGCATATGCGCAGGTCGAGTAATTATACCAACAAAGTCACCTGTGACCATGTGATGACGTATGGCGCATGCCCCAGTATAAAACCCCTACGTCATCACGCAATCTGTTCCTTCAGAATCTTCTCGCCCAGATTCCGAGTGACAGACAACTCTGGCGGTCATCCAGAATTCATAGAACCGTAGTTACATCCGTAACTATCGTTCTATTTCATTCTTCCTGACCGCCAGAGGGCGGTGCTTTAGCACTGGATGACTTATACCAGCAAGGTCACAAGGAATGCTTACCGCACTAAGGAATGGAAGCCGTTGATAGGACGGCTGTTGCCACAGCGTGCGGAGCAGCCACATTAACCCGGTAATAGCGACCAAAGGTACAAGAAGACTCCCAGGTCGCCGCCGTACAGATGTCTTGCAGAGAGACTCCTTTCAAGGCTGCCCAAAACGTGGACACACTCCGAGTAGAGTGGCACTTCACATGACTAGGTAGAGGCAAGCCCTCTGACCTATAAGAATGTAGAATCACATCTACTATCCAATTAGATAGTCTCTGTTTTGATAGGGGTTCGCCCTTCTTACAACCCCCATAGCAAACAAAAAGTTTGTCAGTTTTACGTATGATGGCAGTGGCCTCCACATACGCCTTGAGTGCCCTAACTGGGCACAGTAGCACTGACGGTTCCTCTGGTCCCTCAGATGAACCTGGTGGACTGAACGTTGCCAATTCGATGGCTTGGTTTACATGCGAGGGAGGCATCCTCTTTGGCATGAAGGATGGACTTGGTAGAGAGTAACCCCTGAACCATCTGGGTACCAACGCAGGCACATCTCGCTCACTGATAGGGCGTGGAGTTCACCCACTCGCTTCGCTGATGTGATAGCTAGCAGAAATGCCGTCTTGGCAGACACCCACCTCAGTTCTGACTGTTCTAAAGGTTCAAACGGGGGCCGACACAGAACCCTTAACACTAATTTCAAGTCCCATGAAGGCACTAAAGTGACTCTTGATGGTCTAAACCTCTGTGCGCCCTTCAAGAATTGACTAACCAGATAGTGCGACCCCACTGTCTGGTTGTCCAACCTCAAGTGCCCCACTGAAATGGCAGCTGCATATACTTTCAGAGTCGATGCACATCTGCCACCATCCAACAATGACTGCAGGAAATGCAGAATGATGGCCACTGAGCAACACTCTGGTACCTCACCATTTGTCTTGCACCACTGGGAAAAAAGCTTCCATCGATTAGCATAGAGGGACCTAGTGGAGGGAGCCCTCGCACTCAACACAGTCTGGATCACTGACTGGTCACAGGATGCCAGGAGTGGGTCCTGGCTTCCAATGGCCAGACACACAGCTGAAGGCGATCTGGATTCGGATGCCATATGCGTCCTTCCAGCTGAGAGAGAAGGTCTGGTCTCCTCGGGAGATGCCATGGCTCCCCATTGAGCAGTTTCAGGAGTACTGGAAACCACGGCCTGCCTGGCCAGTTGGGGGCTACCAGCAGTAGTTTGTGGCCTCCCAGTTGAACTCTGTCCAGCGTCACACGAATGAGTGGAATCGGTGGAAAGGCATACAGAAGGCAGGCTGGCCAAGTGTGAGCGAGGGCATCCTGCCCTAGAGGGCTGGTCCTCTCCCATAGGGAGTACCAGAGGGAACAATGTGTTGACGCTTCTGAGGCGAAGACGTCCACTTGCGCTCTGCCATATCGGCTCCAAATCACTCCCACTACATCTGGGTGGAGTCTCCTTTCTCCCTGTGGCGGCCCCTGGCGGGACAGAACATCTGCCGCACTGTTCTGCACGCCTGGGAGATGTACGGCCCTGAGGCTCAGGAAGTGGGGAAATGCCCACGTAAGAAGCTGCTGTGACACTCGCAGACTCTGCCTGGACCTGGTGCCTCCCTGATGGTTGATATGATACACTGCTGATGTGCTGTCTGACCGGACGAGAACATGCCGGTCTTTCAGTACTGGGAGAAAATGTTGCAGTGTCAGATATATTGCTCTGAGCTTTAGCACATTTATGTGCTCTAACCTCTGCTGCACGCTCCATCGGCCCTTGATGGTCCTGCGTTGCCAGACTGCACCCCAGCCCACTAGTGAGGCATCTGTGTCCACAACCTCTCGGCGGGAGGGGATTACCCCCAGAGGAACCCCTTTGGTCAGATACAGCCTGCTCCTCCAAGGCTTCAATGTACGGCAGAAAGAGCTGGACACTCTCACGCTCCTGCCCCTGTGCCACTTGGGGTCCAAGTGGAGTCCGTTGACCCAGATTTGAAGGGGCCGTAAGGAAAGAAGACCCAGAGGGACGACCATGGATGCTGCTGTTAGCATGCCCATTAGCCTGAGAAGGAGGCCGTACTTCAAAAGCCTGCTCCGCTGGAAGCAACTCATAAGATGAAGAATAGCCTCCACCCTCCTTGGGGAAAGGGAGGCTCTCATTGACTGTGAGTCGAGTGTCATGCCCAGGTATTCTACCCGCTGACTGGGTGTAAGATTGCTCTTGGTGTAGTTCACCGTAAGGCCTAGTTGGCTTACATGACCTAAGAGCATAGCTGTGTCTCTGACTGTGTGCTCCGCAGTTGGAGAAATTAGTAACCAATCGTCCAGGTACGGCAATATTGTCAAACCCCTGGTTTGCATGGGAGAAAGAGCAGCTGTCACGCACCTTGTAAATACGCGAGGGGCCAGTGAAAGACCGAATGGCATCACTTTGAATTGGTAAGCCCGTCCTCGAAAGGCAAACCTTAGGAACTGACTGTGGTGGGGGGCAATAAGCACGTGAAAATAGGCATCCTTGAGATCTATTGACACAAACCAGGCCCCTTGTACAATCGACTGGAGAACATCTGCCATCCACAACATGCGGAAAGGCAGGACCTTTAAAAACGTGTTCAACCCCCTCAAGTCTAGGATTGGGCGAAACCCGCCATCCTTCTTCGGAATCAGAAAATACACTGAATAGAACCCACTGAGCCGTGTATGCCACTCTACAGGCTCTATGGCGTCTTTCTCTAAGAGGGTTACTAGTTCCTGGCTGAGGGCCAGGGATTTTGCGGGATCTGTGACAACAGACATTTTGAACCCGCCGAAAGTGGGTGGCCGGCGTCGGAACTGTAGTGTGTATCCCTTGAAAAGAGTGGACACCACCCAAGGGTCTGTGGTCTCCCTCTATATAAAATACATCCGAGTAAAACATTACTTTTTAAACAAGACCAGACAAGAGAAATACTCCAATAGGCACCCAATTTTGATTTTTAGCATTGAGTGTTATTCAACATATCATAAATGTAAAAACCCTTTAAAATAAGAACAAAATAGAGGTACTGAAATACAATTTGACAGCATACTTTATCCAAGTCATCTCACTGCCACTCACCTGAGACATTGAGATAATGTTGACTGTGTGCAATTGGCAGATTAGCAGCTAAAACACTTGTGAGTAACAAATCATTAATCCCTCAAAATATCACTTTGAATCTCACCGCCCCCCCTCATTGACGCTAAAAATATTGGCTAAAGACGTCGATGATAATCAACGACCATAAGGCAAAAATCTGGTATACAAACAGGACATTTTTTTTCTTAAAAAAAAAAGAAAGATATAATATTCAACATAACAAAAACAACTTTGTGCAAGAACAATTTGTAAGGATCTGCATTTTTCTCCACTTGAATGAGGCAGGTCAGACGAATACTGTTGCTGCTCTATTCACATGGGAAACAGAAGTATTGCACAGACATTGACCAAACTGTCGAGGATGAATTCGGTTTAAATTCCCCTCCCATTTTGATTCCCTTTGAACCTCAGGTTCGACCCCCCCGCCCCCTAAAGCCTTTGGGGGGGCGTCGACTGGGGGCTGGTCCTCTCGGCATATGAAAAAACGGCCGGGAAAGAGCATGCCGCTGCCTATCATATTGCCGAGAATAGCGAGAGGCTCTAGTTTGTCCACCTGGGCGAGCAGGTGACAAAAAGGTGGAAAAAGATCCCTCTGCCTTGTAACTGGGCCCCGCCGCAGGCCCGCAAACTGCTGCCTGGCTTGATCTGCTTGTGCACTACGCTCTAGTGCCTGCTGAGCAGCCGGCCCAAACATTTGCCCCGGAACCACTGGAAGGGAACGGAGGGTGTGACGACACCCCTCCGACAGAGGGGACTGCGCCAGCCAGACCTGGCGGCGTGCCAGTGTCATGGTTGACATCAACCTTCCAAGCTCCCTTGACATGAAGGCAAAAGCCTGAAGGGATGCATCACTAAGGATCTGAGCTGAGGGGTCCGTACCCATTTCCTGCAGGCTCTGAGACAGAGCCAGGATAAGGTGCGAAAATGAATTACCCATACGCCCCATTCGTGCTGCTATGTTATAACTCCTTGAAAGGAGATCATCGGTCAGTCGACACTGAGGCCGGGGACAGCGGGCATCAGGTCTGAGAGCCTCATCTGGGGAAACTATTAAAGAGGCAATGGCAGGCTCGACCGGGGCCATACGGTCTAACCCATAGCTACCTGCCTCCTGCATGGCAGCCAGGTTTCTACAATCACTGGTGTGATGGGAGAACAACTTTGGGTCTGCCCAGCACCTCTGGAGCTCTTCAATATAGGGCTTCGAAGGAGGGACCGAAAAGGCAGTGGACTGTGGCGTCTGCCTGAAAAAGGCGCTTGACGGAGCTGCTGCAACAGGAGCTTCATCCAGCCCCAGGCGTGCTAAAGCAATCCGCATTGCCGGCTTCATTGTGGCATGGCCAGTTGTTGATCCATGTACTGACCCGCCATCAGACCCATGAGAAAAGGCATCAGAGGCTTGAGAGGCTGTGGCTCCATCCACATCCTGCCCCATATCCGTAAACAAACTGCAGGAGGCTGCAGTCGATAGAACATCATCATCCACCTGACAAGGCGAGTCCCTTGTGGCGGAGTCACCACTGGTAATTGGCCTCCTATTAACAGGCTGGAGATTGAGCAGGAGCTCTTTAATCTGGGCAAACTCTGATGACAGACTGCCAACTTTGAGAGCCAACGTGTCCACTCTTTTTAGTTTTTTTGGTGGACCACATGAGACCACCCTGCGTCTCTTAGATGTTGTTGGGTCTGCATATCCACCAGCAGGGGGCAGCCCAGTATCACCACCTATCTCCGCAATTCTAGCCATTCTCACAGAGAGTGGCATAAAGCTACAGCTCATACATGGGTTGTCAGAGACGCCTGCCCTGAGGTGTTCAATCCCCAGACAGGCAGGGCACTGATCATGGCCATCCTCCATGTGGAGTGGGGCCATATAGGAGTTGCAGACATGCGAGCCCAACATATCATCCACAAATTAATTACAGTCAATAATATGCTGTCAGTATTAACAGCTACTGTCGAACTCAACAGTACACAATAGTCTTACCAGCCGGCAACCGCGAAAACACAATGCCGCTGTCCCACACACAAGCTAGGCTGCTACCGTGGCGGAGCGTGCCTCTGAAACACTGTAAACAACAGCTATCATATGGCAGCAGCGCATTCATGCACCGTCTGCTTAACTTAACAAGGCTTTAAATAAAAACTATCTTACGGCAGCAGCGCATTCATGCACTGTCTGCTTAACTTAACAAGGCTTTAAATAAAAGCTATCATACGGCCGCAGCGCATTCATGCACTGTCTGCTGCTCAAGCACTGACCGATCAACTTAACGCTATAAACAAAGCTATCATAAAGCAGCAGCGCACACATGCACTGTCTGCTTAACTTATCAAAGCTATAAACAAAAGCTATCATGCAGTAGCTTAGCTATCATGCAATAGCGTAACTTTAACCAATTCAAACAATATACTCACTGTTGAAGTCGCATTCCTCCGAGAACAGAGAGCTAACAACACAGGAAAAAGGACCAGGCGGGCCGACGAGCCGCCGGCTACTCACCCGACTAGCAGTAACGTTCAGCACGAACCGTAACGCTCAAAACACTGCTGTCCGTCCTCAGAATCGATAATTAATTATTGAAATATCAGCTAGTCGCAGTTTCTGGTGGACGTAAACATGAAGCACCAACCCTCAGGTTACGAAACTACCAGCGACGAGCCTAATTGACCTGCTTCCAATATACTCGCTAGCGAGAAGATAGAAGGAACAGATTGCGTGATGACGTAGGGGTTTTATACTGGGGCATGCGCCATACGTCATCACATGGTCACAGGTGACTTTGTTGGTATAATTACTCGACCTGCGCATATGCGAGATGGAGATATCCAGTGCTAAAGCACCGCCCTCTGGCGGACAGGAAGAATGAAATAGAACATGTTTACATGCTGTAATATTAAAAAAAAACTCTATTTTTCTCAAAATCCCTCTCTTCATGAATCCCCTTTTTCGCTCTTTCTAAAATCCTCTGATTCAGAGCCTGTCTCCTCCGGTCTCCTCCCAGTCTGCTCTGATTGGTCAGCGTTTTCTGTCAATCAAACAGCTTCAACACAGCGTCACTGCCCTCCCCGCACTGCAGCCAGAGAGCAGGGAGAGAGATTCACTGAGTTTATCCGTGTTTCTAAAGTTAAAAATAAACTAATTAAAAGTTTATAAACCAGAAACTTCACACAGCGCAAGTTCCCGGAGGAATCTGATCCGAAGTCGAGGAGAAATGAACAACATCTGCGGCCAAGATTCTGGGTTTTCTGACGGTTCTGCTCCGGTAAATATGCTATTTTTAGCTCCTTCACGTTAGCTCAGTATTTACGTTATGCATAAACTCTGTAAACCGTAAACATACACTCTGTTTTACGTTTGTCTTTACAGGTCCATTTGTGAGAAACGACCGACAGAAGAAGAAGACCCAGTGAAGAAGAAAACGTTTGCTGTGAGCAGATAGCTCTGTTTACATGGGAGATACAGAGGTAACCTGTTAGCATGTAGCTACATGTAACTGTGTGTAAACACAGCGAACATCAGGGGGAAAAATAGAAGATGTGAAACAGTAGTCAGTTAATTATTTCTGGTAAAAGACACCTGATAAACGTATGAAAGTAATCAGAGTAATGGTATATTATTTACTGTAGGAGCTGTCTCTGTGTGTTATCATGACTACAGACCGGTTAAAGTTACACTTACAGTATCCTGCCATGCTGGAATTGACTTTATCCTGTAGTGTCAACATAACTGAAGGTGGAATTACTGATCTTATATATAAAAACTGCTCAGTAACCACAGTACTGAGTCCATGTTTCAGAGTAACTTAGACAGTTATTGCCATATTTATGCTGTGAAATGTTTGTCAAAGCTGCAGATTATCTGTTCACGTTCAAAATACTGTGTATAATTAATATTGTCATCTGTCTACTGAAATAAAGTTTGACTGTGAAACAGAAATGTGTTGTGTTGCTTACAGTCACTATTTACTACCTGTACCCTTCTACATGCATGACATCAAATTAATTTTCCATATCACCTGTTTAAACTGTAATTACATTACTTTGTGAAAGAACATGTTATATGTATCTTATAGCACAAGATCTTTAATTGTAAATTTAAAAATGACAAAAACCCTCCTTAAAAATACAGCTCTTTATTCACAATAATAACACTGAATTATAAATTGGGTACACATAATTCCAAAAGCAGCAAAGCCATGACTTGTATGTAAACTGTCCACATCATGTCCTCCTTCAGAGTAAAGGCTTTCTTGTAGAGTGAAGTTGTGTCAGCTGGTAATAGTTCATCCTGCTGCATCTCCATGTGGATCAGGTCACTCAGATGACCTGTAAAACATGACAGATTCAGTGTTAGAATATACTGTCATGTAATAATATCAAGGTGTATAACAGTAACATCATCTTCTAACATGTGTAGTTATGGCAACAGCTACAAACAGTGTAAAATGATAAATCATTTTTTATCAAGTATGGAGGAAGAAATGGATTACACAGAACTTTTGACTTGGAGTGTAACTTGTGTTGTCTGTATCAAAAGCTAGACCTAGAAGCTCAGACTTTAGTAAACCTTTATGTATTATTTAGCCCAAGACAACAAAGAAGCTGCCAGTATTCACGTTGTAATGTCTTTTAATAGCTCTAAGAGGGAAGTAATGTTACAGAGACTCCTCTGATCAACAGCTATCTGCTCTGAGCTCACGGCATCTCTCTCTCTCCCTGCTCGTTCGCCCACTATAACTCCGGTAATCCCTCACAAATTCGTACAGTTTGACTGTTTGTTTTTCACATGAGCTCCTTCAGGACAGTCTGTGGAGTAAATCTACACACACTCAACATATCTGTAACGCAGACAGACACATCAGAGCAGAAGGTTTGCATGTAAACAAAGCCCCGGTGGAGCCACTATGAAAGCTAGCGGCGTTAGCCGCGCAACATGCTAACGCTAACAGGCAAACAGTCTGCTAAATAAACAGAAGCTAAAACAACATAAACGTGACCAACTTACAGCTTCCAGGTTTGAAGTTGGGTCCAGGTTTGAAGGTGGATCCAGGTTTGAAGGTGGGTCCCAAACAGCCGGTATGGATCCATCCTGAGCTTCAGTTTGCAGTGAATCCTGTAGCCTACTGACCCGTGTGTTTTACTGTTGCTGTGAGGACATTTCAGTCAAAAATCACCTAAAACAGCTAAAAGATGAAGTGTATCCACTGGGTCTTCACGTCCTCAGATGATGGGAGGACATGAAGACCTTTCTGCTGGTTCTTGCAGACTAACAGAAGTAGTAGCATGCTTTGCTTGTCCTGTTAGCAGGTCTGTGATTATACCGAGGAAAACAGCGAGCAGCTCAGAGGGCGGGCTCACCTAGCTGGGTAAGGAGGGAGGGAGCTGTTGTGTTGCTGTAGAAAGCGGAAAGCCATATATGGCTCGAAAAGCCCTTTTGACGTCAGGAGTGGCAGGAATTACGAACAGTGCCACTTCTGACACATTTTCCGAGAGATGGAGCAGGAGAAAAAGAGAGAGGATGGTCTTTTATGATACTTCGGTGGTCTCTAGACACACTGGGGACAGATATTGATGTTTATAAGACATGGAAAAGTGCATTTTGCATAATAGGCGACCTTAGAAGTTCAACATAAAATGCTGTTGCGGTGTACTCATTATTTTGTTTTGTTATTTTCATTGTTTTAAAGTCACCAGAATTCAAGAAACAAAGTCTCTGAAACTCAAATTTTACAGCACAAATGGGCGGTGATGGGGCCGGTCTGGGCCAAAATGCCAGGGCCGATTTTTTGTCTCAGTCCAGCCCTGGTCATCTCACTAACTGTTAAAAAGACTGAATGTAATACATGCATGTGAACTACAGATGATGAAGGGAATGTGAAGGGAAGTGATACAGTGATATGTGGACAGACAGAAAATAAGGACAAGTAAAATAAGTAACAACATTTTGTTTTCTATGACATTAATCTGATGTGAATTTAATAGTGTGAGCTTGACACATTGAAAATGAAAAGAAATGCATACAGAAAAAACTTGCACATGCTGCTGAATTTAAGATGTTTTGATACAAAATGTGAGTGTTGGATATCAACATTTTCTAAATGTTCACACAAAAGAAGTTTATACAGCTGGTTTGGGTGGAGCTGAGCGATGTGAATAAATGTTACTAATAATATAAAATATGAGTAGCTTTCGGCCACTTTTATTTTGTCAGAGTAGCTCTCAAGAGGAAAAAAGGTTGGAGACCCCTGTTCTATAGCTAGCTATTTATCTATTTATCTATCTAGCAGCTAGCTAGCGCTAGCCTTAGCTATTTATAGCTAGTAATTTGCCGATAGCTAGCTAGCCAGCTTTAGCTATCTAGCGTGAGTTAGCTGCTAGCTAGATAGTGGAAAACAGGTGCTTTGGTTTGAGCATTGTGTCCTGCAGTGACAACTCTTTTATAAATTTAAGCTCTCTCGTGCGGACCTTTGTACGTATATTGCCAAGAAGTGAAAGTCAACTGGTCGTTCCATTGCAACATCAGCGCCCAGCAGCAAAGCTATGCTTCCGCCATTTTGGACTGAAAGCGACTAAAACAGTCTGCTTAAAAAGTGCCGTACAAAAGTAAAACAAAACTATTTCTATTCTACCAAAATGGCCTGTGTTAAACAATAAAAAATAAATATAATAAGGGTTTTTAAGTCCAAAATGGCGAAGAATATTCAGAAGTTTTGTCTCTTTGCTTCTATACTCTTTGCTTTGTCCACCCGGCATCTATCTGGCAGTGAGAGTTTACAAAATCACTGTCGACACGACGATGCTTTTGTATGCTGACCGGCCGGTGTGCTGATATGCTTCTGTACTTTTGTAGCTCCTCATAGCGGAGCCATCTATACCAGGAGACACTACAAATGTCCTCATATGTGATTTCAGGTCATTTTTGTACGTCGTCCTTCCACTCAACGATGGCTGATGGATGTGGTATTGTAAAACCGTCTCTGTTCAAACCGGAAGAAAACAGTGAGCTGAAAGCTACAAACAGCTGCAGACTGAGCTGTTGATTCTCAGTGGGATCAGCAGGACTAGTAAACATTTACCACTACAGGGAGTCATCTGATTCACTGTTGACATCCAAATATCACTTCATGGACCTGTACCTGGTGTTTGTCTCTGTGTGGACAGACATAATGTGAGCTAATTCTTCATGATTCCTCCACAGAGTGGACCAGGAGAGCTCGGAGGTTCCCAGTTTTCAGTCTGCCCAGCAGCATCAAACACACCTGGACTCCATATTTATGGTCTGTACATGTACAACAACTACTTTTACGTCTATTCTGTTCACAGTCATCTCCATGCTGCACTTTTTAGACCAGTGGGATGTCATTCTGTCCAACATGGATCTGATGTTTGGTTCCATGATTTTAGTTTGATCGTGTCATTCATATAATATTCTGTTCCAGCTGCTGGAGGAGAACATCGTCACTTTTGTGAAGAACGAGCTGAAGAAGATCCAGAAGGTTGTAAGTTCAGATTACCCAGAATGCTTAGAGAGTGAGGATGGTGAGGATGAAGATCAGTGGAGGAGCAGAGCGAAATTTCTGAAGATCACAATGCACTTCCTGAGGAGAATGAAGCAGGAGGAGCTGGCTGACTGTCTGCAGAGCAGTAAGAGGATTTCTCCAAAGATTTAACAAGTTGGATGAATGGGACGTTTACTAATGTCTCAAGAGATGGACCAAAATATAGACCCTTTGTGTGTCGACGTCATGATTACGTCACAGTGTTAGCTGGAGGCTAACTAATACTAGCAGTGGGCTAAAGTTACACATCTAAAATGTCATCTTGCTGAGATGAAAAACTGTGACTGGAGGCTCTAGAGAGCTACAATATCAGAGAAACGTTTCAGAGATGGAGAGTAAATGTTGATCATATTTAGCCTTCTGCTAACAGCAGCCGTGAGCCGTTGGCTGCTGTTAGCAGAAGGCTAAACTATTAGCAACCCTTTCTCTCCATCTCTGAAACGCTTCTCCGATATTGTACGACTCTCTTTTTGACTGACTTTACTGAAGGATAGTTAACTATAGACATCCGAAGATTTATACACCCTCAATTTATCTTTACAGCGTTGCCGTTGGCCACAAGCCCGCTGGACGGACGGCTGGCTACTTAGCTAGGTTAGTTTACTAATTCCACCATGCTATCATGTAACACAGAAAATAAGCTGAACAGAAAATGCTTTCCTACGCTGTGATAAGAGTGTGTGGATGAAGCATTAAGTTGTTCAATTTTACTCATTTAAGCGACTGTCTAGTTAGCTAGCTACCTTGCTAATTCCACCATGCTACAGAAAATGAGCCCAACAGCGGACAGCGCTGGGTCACGGTCCCTCTGCCTCACTCCTCGCTGCTAGGAGACTACTTCACCGGGAGGAGAGCAGGCGTTAGCTAGCTAGCTTGTCCAGAGTCTCTGGACAAGCTAGCTAGCTAACTAGCCAGTTCTGGAGACAGACAAGCTAGCTGGCTAACTAGCCAGCCATTTACTCCTCCTGAAGTAGTCTCCCAGCAGCGTAGGGGTCGGCTAATCTGGTCCCATTGGTTAATGTTAACTTTCTCAAACAGAAAAGAGGTCTGTACATCAGACCGGCAATACGTCATCCAGATTAGGCTCTCATGACCACACCCCTTTTGGGGGGAAAACAATCCTGTGTCCCTCGTAGACGGTAACAGAGTAAACAGAAGAAGTTGAAACATGTCTCCAAACTTCTGCTAAAACAAACCGGTGCCCAAGAGTTGCTGTGTAGTTGGTTACACCAACAATAAATCCAAAAATGCTTATCTCTGATTTGCTCCCCTGCCATGTCCTAAAAAAGATATAATTTCTTTATGGCTCCAAGCTATAGACCAGACCAGCATGGCTTTTTGGTTCCAAGCTATAGACCAGACCAGCATGGCTTTTTGGCTCCAAGCTATAGACCAGACCAGCATGGCTTTATGACTCCAAGCTATAGACCAGACCAGCATGGCTTTTTGGCTCCAAGCTATAGACCAGACCAGCATGGCTTTTTGGTTCCAAGCTATAGACCAGACCAGCATGGCTTTTTGGTTCCAAGCTATAGACCAGACCAGCATGGCTTTATGACTCCACGCTATAGACCAGACCAGCATGGCTTTATGGCTCCAAGCTATAGACCAGGCCAGCATGGCTTTATGGCTCCAAGCTATAGACCAGACCAGCATGGTCTTTATGGTTCCAAGCTATAGACCAGACCAGCATGGCGTCATCTCCGAGGCTGCGCTCCCTTTTGGGGGAAAGAAACTCGCCGTCACAGGAGAGAAAATGATGAAAAGCTGTTGTGTAGCGGGTTAACCGAGGCTTTCACACTGAGATCTGAGGCTCATACCATACGTGAATATTCACTGTCAGTGTGGTAAATGGCTAAATTATGCTGGTGACAGTGACTAGCATGGCTAGCTAACGTTAGCTTGAGTGTGAGGCTGCTGCAGTTATACAGTCATATATTAACGTTATAGCAGCATCAGACTAAATCTCAGCCTATTGATCAAACAGATAGTTATGGACACGTTGGTTATTTACAGACAACAATTAGTCTAACGGGATTCAATCAGATATGTAGAGAAGTCTGGATCAGTAATATCCTCCACTGTGTTGGACGGGGGAAGACTGAAGGGACATGGTGGCGATCAACCTTCATTTATGAAGATATCGCCAACGCTCAGGTTCAGGCAAGGTCGCTAAATAATGATTAGGCATGTGTATTAAACAAACGATTGTATAAAAAGAGATGAATGCATACAAATTTGTCAAAATTACAATCCAGACATTTGTTAAATTGAATTGAAGTCTATAAGATCTTTGTTTTTTTGTCCCCCAAAAGGGGGCGTGGCCTTGAGTTTATGCGAAGCACCCGTATGTGCGGTTCTGATGTATATTCATTTACTCATTCTTTGAGGAAATGTTGAAATATGTTCTTTGACTTATTGATCTTGTGTTCATTCAGGAACTCTTGCTGCAGTTTGTCAGCGTAAACTCAAATCTAACCTGAAGAAGAAGTTCCAGTGTGTGTTTGAGGGGATCGCTAAAGCAGGAAACCCAACCCTTCTGAATCAGGTCTACACAGAGCTCCACATCACAGAGGGAGGGACTGCAGAGGTCAATGATGAACATGAGGTCAGACAGATTGAAACAGCATCCAGGAAACCACACAGACCAGAGACAACAATCAGACAAGAAGACATCTTTAAAGCCTCACCTGGAAGAGATGAACCAATCAGAACAGTGATGACAAAGGGAGTGGCTGGCATCGGGAAAACCATCTTAACACAGAAGTTCACTCTGGACTGGGCTGAAGACAAAGCCAACCAGGACATCCAGTTCACATTTCCATTCACTTTCAGAGAGCTGAATGTGCTGAAGGAGAAGAAGTACAGCTTGGTGGAACTTGTTCATGACTTCTTTAGTGAAACCAAAGAAGCAGGAATCTGCAGGTTTGAAAAGTTCCAGGTTGTCTTCATCTTTGACGGTCTGGACGAGTGTCGACTTCCTCTGGACTTCCACAACAAGGAGATCCTGACTGATGTCACAGAGTCCACCTCAGTGGATGTGCTGCTGACAAACCTTATCAAAGGGAACCTGCTTCCCTCTGCTCACATCTGGATAACCACACGGCCTGCAGCAGCCAATCAGATCCCTCCTGAGTGTGTTGACATGGTGACAGAAGTCAGAGGGTTCACCGACCCACAGAAGGACGAGTACTTCAGGAAGAGATCCAGAGATGAGGAGCAGGCCGGCACAATCATCTCCCACATCAAGACATCACGAAGCCTCCACATCATGTGCCACATCCCGGTCTTC
Organism: Sebastolobus alascanus; assembly: GCA_916701645.2. Lineage (NCBI taxonomy): Eukaryota > Metazoa > Chordata > Actinopteri > Perciformes > Sebastidae > Sebastolobus > Sebastolobus alascanus. The sequence goes on from CAKAOJ020001429.1 coordinate 16,130, forward strand.
TGCTGGATCACGTCTACAGTTCTGGAGGAGGTGTTGAAGACCAGAGAGGGAGGAGAGCTGCCCAAGACCCTGACTGAGATGTACATCCACTTCCTGGTGGTTCAGTCCAAAGTGAGGAACGTCAAGTATGATGGAGGAGCTGAGACAGATCCACACTGGAGTCCAGAGAGCAGGAAGATGATTGAGTCTCTTGGAAAACTGGCTTTTGATCAGCTGCAGAAAGGGAACCTGATCTTCTATGAATCCGACCTGACAGAGTGTGGCATCGATATCAGAGCAGCCTCAGTGTACTCAGGAGTGTTCACACAGGTCTTTAAAGAGGAGAGAGGACTGTACCAGGACAAGGTGTTCTGCTTCGTCCATCTGAGTGTTCAGGAGTTTCTGGCTGCTCTTCATGTTCACCTGACATTCATCAACTCTGGAGTCAATCTGATGGCAGAAGAAGAAACAACCTCCCAGAAGTCTGAGACACACTTCTACCAGCGTGCTGTGGACAAGGCCTTGCAGAGTCCAAATGGACACCTGGACTTGTTCCTCCGCTTCCTCCTGGGTCTTTCGCTGCAGACCAATAAGACTCTCCTACGAGGTCTGCTGACACAGACAGGAAGTAGCTCACAGACCAATCAGAAAACAGTCCAGCACATCAAGAAGAAGCTCGATGAGGATCTCTCTGCAGAGAAAAGCATCAATCTGTTCCACTGTCTGAACGAACTGAATGATTGTGCTCTGGTGAAGGTGATCCAATACTACCTGAGTTCAGGAAGTCTCTCCGCATTGAAACCGTCTCCTGCTCAGTGGTCAGCTGTGGTCTTCATCTTACTGTCATCAGATAAAGATCTGGACGTGTTTGACCTGAAGAAATACTTTGCTTCAGAGGAGGCTCTTCTGAGGCTGCTGCCAGTGGTCAAAGTCTCCAACAAAGCTCTGTAAGTACAGAGATAGTTGGATTCATATATCAGAACTTAAATACTCTATCTTTTCAACTTGTTTTTTCTTCATTATTGTCTCTTCAGACTGAGTGTCTGTAACCTCTCAGAGAGAAGCTGTGAAGCGCTTAAGTGTTCATTAGAGTGGAAATCTATTTAGTAAACCAGCTTAACTTGGTTGAACGTTTCATTTCCACTTTGAATATTCTGAACTTAAATACTATCCTTTCAACTCATTGCTTGTTTTTTCTTCATTATTGTCTCCTCAGACTGAGTGGCTGTAACCTCTCAGAGAGAAGCTGTGAAGCGCTGTCCTCAGTTCTCAGCTCCCAGTCCTCTAGTCTGAGAGAGCTGGACCTGAGTAACAACAACCTGCAGGATTCACGAGTGAAGCTGTTGTCTGCTGGACTGAAGAGTCCACACTGTACTCTGGAAACTCTCAGGTCAGGATTCATCAACATGTCCCATTAAATCCTGATTTACAATAACGGATAAACTCGTAACCTGCATAAGATTGTCTCTGATAATATGGTTTCAAACCAGTTGAATTTATTTAGTTTCAATCTCTTCCCATGAGCACATTTTATGTTGTTTTTTTCTGTTCTATTGTGAATTGAGATATCCGAGAGGAATCAGAGAGCTACCCGTAATGTTGTCAGAATGTTGAATAGAATGCCTTTATTTTCATTGTATTGTTAAGAACCATAAAACGAAATTTGGAGTGCTACTCATTTAAGGTGCTGTAAGTTAAAAACACAACCACACATCATTCATACATGTACCATACAATAGCAATAATAAATATTGAATAAAAAACAATAAATAAATGTAGTAGATAAAAACTGCTGTGAGAGATGCATGTTGAGATAACTGCACATATAAAATGAAACATTCATTTTGTATATTTGGGTCCGTTCAAGATGCGTATTGCTGTAGGGAAAAAGCTGTGAGTCTGTTAGTCCGGGTTTTGAGTGATCTGTAGCGTTTCCCAGAGGGCAACAAGTCAAACAGATGGTGTCCTGGGTGAGTACAGTCTCTGATGATGGTTGACGATGTGCTGAGGTAGAGGGTGTTAGAAATCTCTTCCAGGGAGGGGAGAGGACAGCCGATGACTCTTTGAGCTGTGTTTATTAACCTCTGCAGAGCCTTCTTGTCTGCTGCTGAACAGCCGGAGAAATTGTTCGTTACCAAAAACAGAATTGATTACGTCGGAGTTTATTAATACTACGGCCTGTAATAATTTAGGTTTCTCCCAGTTACGACGTTGTTCTTCTCACGCACTCTTGCAAAGGTTAGCCCACTGGGCTACATTTACTGAGGTTTGCCGGTAGAATGGCAATTTGATTGACACAAGGGGCGGTGTCACACGTGTTCCACAGCAACAACAACACTGGGCTGCCCGCAGATGTGCCTGCTTGATAATCGGCTTAATATGCTCAGGCATCGGCCGATGCCGATTATGAAAAAATTTCAAAAAATCGGCGACTACAGCTCATTATGTTCACTTATTAATGATATATTATTATCAGTATTATATTGACAATAATCTGAAATTTCACTCAGTTTCCTCAACCAGTCAGTCTGTAAATCAAATGTTTAAATCTTTGTCAAATGATATCTTTGTCCACTTGTGTTTCAGTGAAAACAAGCTGAAAACACATCTGACATATTTTCAGCCTGTAAACTAGTTGTGTCTAACATGATATAAACCAGCTGCTTCCACATCCATTTATGGTGTACCTGAACAGGTAGTGTACGGTGTACCTGAACAGGTAGTGTACGGTGTACCTGAACAGGTAGTGTACGGTGTACCTGAACAGGTGGTGTACGATGTACCTGAACAGGTGGTGTACGGTGTACCTGAACAGGTAGTGTATGGTGTACCTGAACAGGTAGTGTACGGTGTACCTGAACAGGTGGTGTACGATGTACCTGAACAGGTGGTGTACGGTGTACCTGAACAGGTAGTGTACGGTGTACCTGAACAGGTGGTGTACGATGTACCTGAACAGGTGGTGTACGGTGTACCTGAACAGGTAGTGTACGGTGTACCTGAACAGGTGGTGTACGATGTACCTGAACAGGTGGTGTACGGTGTACCTGAACAGGTAGTGTATGGTGTACCTGAACAGGTAGTGTACGGTGTACCTGAACAGGTGGTGTACGATGTACCTGAACAGGTGGTGTACGGTGTACCTGAACAGGTAGTGTACGGTGTACCTGAACAGGTGGTGTACGGTGTACCTCTACCGATGACTCTTTGAGCTCTGTTTATTACCCTCTGCAGAGCCTTCTTGTCTGCTGCTGAACAGCCGGTGTACCAGACTGTAATGCAGTACACCAGGACACTCTCCATGGAAGAGCGGTAGAACGTCACCTTTTTCAATAACCTCAGGAAGTGCATGCGTTGCTGAGCCTTTTTCATAGCAGCCAAGGTGTTAACAGACCAGGTGAAGTTGTCAGAGATGTGGGTACCAAGGGATTTAAAGTTTTGAACCCTTTCAACACATTCACCATCTATAGATAGTGGTAGGAGGTCTGTGCTGCACTTCCTTAAATCAATGATGAGTTCTTTGGGTTTTTTTGTGTTTAAAGTCAAGTTGTTGGCTGAGCACCACCTCGCCAGTTTCAGGACCTCGTCCCTGTACGCAGACTCATCTCCCCCTGATAAGAGTCTATGAACTGTAGTGTCATCTGAGAATCTTATGATGGTATTTGTGGAATGGGCTGGTGTGCAGTCATACGTGTACAGTGAGTACAGTGTTGGGCTCAGCACACAGCCTTGTGGTGAGCCGGTGCTGAGCGTGATGGTGGAGGAGAGATGGGGTCCAAGCTTGACAGTCTGTGGGCTGTTTGTTAGAAAGTCTTTTATCCAGGTGCAGGTGTGAGTGGGGAGGCCGAGGTCAGACAGCTTGCTGATCAGTATATTCGGGATGATTGTGTTGAATGCAGAGCTATAATCGATGAATAGCATCCTCACATAGTTCCCACTGGAACTATGTGAGGATGCTGATGGACATGATGGACATTAGTGGGTGTTTGGTTGTGACTAGAGAAATATGTGAGTGTGTTATGTGTGTTTGCAGGCTGTCAGGCTGTCTGATCACAGAGGAAGGCTGTTCTTCTCTGGCCTCAGCTCTGAGCTCCAACCCCTCCCATCTGAGAGAGCTGGACCTGAGCTACAACCATCCAGGAGACTCCGGAGGGAAGCTGCTGTCTTCTGGACTGGAGGATCCACACTGGAGACTGGACACTCTCAGGTATGAAGAGGCCTGCTGCAGTATAGTAGTACGGTACACTGTACACCACCTGTTCAGGTACACCGTACACTACCTGTTCAGGTACACCGTACACTACCTGTTCAGGTACACTGTACACTACCTGTTCAGGTACACCGTACACCACCTGTTCAGGTACACTGTACACCACCTGTTCAGGTACACCGTACACTACCTGTTCAGGTACACTGTACACCACCTGTTCAGGTACACCTTACACCACCTGTTCAGGTACACCGTATACTACCTGTTCAGGTACACCGTACACTACCTGTTCAGGTACACCGTACACTACCTGTTCAGGTACACCGTACACTACCTGTTCAGGTACACCGTACACTACCTGTTCAGGTACACCGTACACTACCTGTTAAGGTACACCATACACCACCTGTTCAGGTACACTGTACACTACCTGTTCAGGTACACCATACACCACCTGTTCAGGTACACTGTACACCACCTGTTCAGGTACACCGTACACTACCTGTTCAGGTACACCGTACACTACCTGTTCAGGTACACCGTACACTACCTGTTCAGGTACACCATACACCACCTGTTCAGGTACACTGTACACTACCTGTTCAGGTACACCATACACCACCTGTTCAGGTACACTGTACACCACCTGTTCAGGTACACCGTACACTACCTGTTCAGGTACACCGTACACTACCTGTTCAGGTACATCATAAATGGATGTGGAAGCAGCTGGTTTATATCATGTTAGACACAACTAGTTTACAGGCTGAAAATATGTCAGATGTGTTTTCAGCTTGTTTTCACTGAAACACAAGTAGACAAAGAAATCAGTTGACAAAGATTTAAACATTTGATTGACAGATTGACTGGTTGAGGAAATTGAGTGAAATTTCTGATGATTGTCAATATAATACTGATAATAATATATCATTAATAAGTGAACATAATGAGCTGTAGTCGCCGATTTTTTGACATTTTTTCATAATCGGCATCGGCCGATGCCTGAGCATATTAAGCCGATTATCAAGCAGGCACATCTGCGGGCAGCCCAGTGTTGTTGTTGCTGTGGAACACGTGTGACACCGCACCTTGTGTCAATCAAAATGCCTTTCTACCGGCAAACCTCAGTAAATGTAGCCCAGTGGGCTAACCTTTACAAGAGTGCGTGAGAAGAACAACGTCGTAACTGGGAGAAACCGGTAGGCTTAAATTCTTCTCTTTCAAAGCCCTATATATTTAATTGGTTAGATATGAAATGTTACTTTTAGATAGAAAATACTTTGGAACTGCCTCCAACCAGCTACCTTACAGGTAGGGATGGGTACCGAAACCCGGTAACGGGCTCGGGGGCTAAATTATTACAGACCGTAATATTAATAAACTCCGGCGTAATCAATTCTGTTTTTGGTAACGGAGAATTTCTCTCCGTAAGTGACGTTAGCTGCGTGCGGGGCGGAGCAGCTCTCACATCCACGCTGCTGCAGCGCAGACACACAGAGCTTCTGCTCTTAGTAACTATGACGGAGAAAACTAAACTTATAAAGCGTGATTACACTTTACTAGAGTTGATGCTGACAATGCTTGTCATAAGTGCAAGTTTGAATGTGAGGGCGGAAACACGAGCAATTTGTCGAAACATTTAGCAAAAAGTTCACTTCCTCATTAAACGTGTCTACGGTCTACGGGTCCTACACAGCCTCTATGACGTCACCGCTGTGTAATACGAGTGAACAAAGTTATTATTATTGTTTGATCACTTAGATTATGGCCATATAGCTTGTAACAGTGTCTGTCAACAAACATAAATAAAGAACATGCTTTAGGACAGTTTTGGAAAGGTGCTTAAAAGGTTTTGAGCCCTGTACTATTACTACTATTAACCATCATGCACAAAATAAAATATGCACTGCAGTGCAGACACAAAGTGCAGATTGGAGAGACAGACCATAAGTGTTGTTCAATAAATGTTTACTTAAGTTAAGACATTTTGTGTATCATTTGTTATTATTAAGCTGTTATATTTTATCAGATGGAGGAAAAAAAGAAAACCAACCAAAAAAAACGGCATCATATATCGGCCATCGGCTGTCCTGATTCTGTAAAAAATCGGCATCGGCATCGGCCATAAAAAACCCATATCGGTCGACCTCTAGTATATAGCGCTCCGCGTGTCCGTCCGTCCGTTCGCGTGTCACACTTTCGTTTCCGGAGCAGAACTCGTAAACTATTTAAAGGCCGTGTAAAGGAAATTCAGATTTTTGCTTCTAAACACATTATAAATGTTGGTAAATAATTACTGAAAACCTGTGAAAGGACTGTGAACATTGTAGTTCTGGATTGTGGAGTTAGACCGTTAAACTGTTTTTTGGCAGTTTTGTGTTCACAATTTTTTAGGCGGGTCTGAAATCATGGCTCGATGACGTAGTGGAGCATAACATAACCCCACCCATCTTCACAAACCTGAGGCCTGTACTACGAAGAGAGTTCAACATACCCAGGGTATCTTCTCCTTATCTGGCTTAACCAACCCTAACAAACGAGATCCAGCTAAGCGGTCCTACGAAGGTGGTTATCAACTCGGTAAATCAACTCAGGGTTTCTCAGTCTGGTTATGAGCGCGTTCACATGAACGGGGCGGGGCTTACAGCATCTGACCAATCACAGACATGGACAAGTCTACTGTCAGCAGACAGACAGACAGAGCGGCACATTTTACAAAGGAAGAGTAAACTATATTAGACAAATATGAAGAAGTCAAACACTTAATCCAGACTAAAAGTAACACAGTTGAAGCTGCTAAATGCAGGAAGGACAGCTGGCAAAGGAAAAAACTCCCGATGTGTGAATGTGTAAATTACTTATTAATTTAACTGAAAACTCAAAAGTCGGAAAAAGCCGTCTAGTTATAAATAGCTATAAGAAATGTTATGGGTGGATGGATGGATGGGTTACACTTCATTATGACCATTATTATATAAGGGGCGTGTATAACTATTTCAACCTTCTTTCAGGTGCGTTCCCCGTTTCCTGCGGTGTGAAACGGATTCAAGACCAAGTAAAAAAATAAGTATAAAAATATAATTCAAAGCGGTAAACACCCGCAGCATAAATCCAGCTGTCCTTCCTGCATTTGTCAGTTTAAACTGTGTTGTTTTCAGCCTGGATTATGACTTAAACTTCTTCATATTTGTGTAATATTACCATACGATCAGCGCACTGAGCTCTGATTGGTCAGTAGACGGTGTTTTTATACGAGTTGATCTCTTATCTGGAACATAACCTGCTCCGGAGCAGGTTAGCTGTTCAGCATCAGTTACCATGGTGATCTACCCCGGTAAGAAGTGATCCACCTTCGTAGGACGGAAAACCCTGAAGGGTTAACCCTGAAGTTACCTTGATAACGCCAAATCCTGCTTCGTAGTTCGGACCTCTGGTCTTTGAAAGCCAAAATAAAAACCCAGAATATCATCAAAGGTTATGTCAGCTAGCTCAGTCGGTAGTGTGACTCATGTTAGCAGGTCGTGGGTTCAAGCCCCACTGTAGGCTTTTTAATCACTGTTTTTGTTTTGTTTTGTATTTCTATGATTGTAATCCATCCCATGTCCTATGTATATTTATTCTTTTTCTATTAATTTGTAAAAAATTAATCGTATTTAAAAAAAAAAGAAAATTTCAGAGTGTCAGAGTATGGAGTAGCAGGGTCACGAATGTCTTTGAGACTAAGAGGAGAGGTCCCTCGAGGGGATCCTCCCACACCGAGCGGCCGTCCCTAACCCTCCGAGTTGAATCCCCCGGGCAGACTGCTCGACGGGGGCCGTTACCGGCCTCACACCGTCCACGGGCTGATCCTAGATCAGAAGGACTCAGGCCCCATTTCCCCAACCCGCCCGTCGGACGGCGATTTGGCGCTGGGCTCTTCTCTCTTTGCTCGCCGCATATTTAGCTGGGTGGTTAGTAACACATTTTTCTGTGGTGTGACAAACACAGAATACAGATTTATTTTTGCTTTACACAGACTTTAACTTAGGAACTTTAAATTTGGTATGATGGTTGACAGTGTGGTCTAGTTTTGCCTTTTGGGGGTTTGAAGTCCTCGGTGCCAAAAAATGTTTGCTGTTTTGGCCAAAAACTGTGATTTTTTCCGACTTCAGTTTTGTTCCCGTTTACTTTAGTAGGGGTCAAGCAGTGAGGGGGGGGGATGTGAGCCATGCTCACTTTAGCCTTGTTTATAAGAAGTGCTCCATGTGAACATGTGAGTACATTTGTAGAGGATAACAAAGCTGTGTGTGTGAGAGCGATGTGATGTCCATGTTTCCATGCTGAGAGAGGAAGTGCTGCTCTGACCCCCCCTCCTCCTTTCAGGGTGGAGCCTGCTGGAGTCCGATGGTTGACACCCGGTCTGAGGAAGTGTAAGTGTGTTTTTAATTTGATTCATGAAAACAAAGCGTCAACCATCTTCAAACTGTGACATCACTCATTCAAATCTCTGATGTCATCATCAGAGACGATAGATTAATAACTGCAGCTGTATTGTGTCTTAATCTCTCCATCAGATTCCTGTGAACTCACACTCGACACAAACACAGTGAACAGAAAACTCAAACTGTCTGACAACAACAGGAAGGTGACAAATGTGGAGGAGGTTCAGTCGTATCCTGATCATCCAGACAGATTTGACTGCCGGCCTCAGCTGCTGTGTAGAACTGGTCTGACTGGTCGCTGTTACTGGGAGGTCGAGTGGAGAGGAGATGTTTCTATATCAGTGAGTTACAGAGGAATCAGGAGGAGAGGAAACGGAGAAGACTGTGTGTTTGGAGGGAATGATCAGTCCTGGAGTCTGAGGTGCTATGATGGTCGTTATTACTCTGTCTGTCACAATAACATCACCACCTCCACCTCCTCCTCCTCCTCCTCCTCCTCCTCCTCCTCCTCCTCCTCCTCCTCCTCCTCTTGTAGAGTAGCAGTGTATGTAGACTGTCCTGCTGGCACTCTGTCCTTCTACAGAGTCTCCTCTGACACACTGATCCACCTCCACACCTTCAACACCACATTCACTGAACCTCTTTATCCTGGGTTTGGGTTTATGTCTGGTTCTGGTTTTGGTTCTTCAGTGTCTCTGTGTTCTCCTCACTGATCTCTCACTGATTGTAAATGCAGTTGCAGCAGGTGAGGGTTACCTGAGCTGGGCTGGACTCTGAGAGGTTGAGAGCTCTCTGGGAAGACGGTGACGTCAACCCCCCCCCCCCCCTCAAACAAGCGTGTGTTGTGAGACTCAACTCTGTTCTGGAGACCAGAGAGACGTTTTTAAAAGTCTCTGTGTGTTCAGCTCTCACTACTTTTGTAGCTTCTAACTGAATCTCTGTGGTTTGAGGTGTAGTTTCTCTCCTGCGTCCCTGTTTGTACTTTCAGATATCTGCTTTTTTTACCATAAAGGCTCCATATAGGAGTCGTGTTCATTTGCTGCTGATGTCACAATAGCCACAATATTGAGAAGCCAACAGCAGGGGATGGCAAGCAACCGCCACAACCGCTATGTTCACGGCTTTTCTTTTTTGAATTCTTTGCAATGGGAGCGTCGCATTTTTACACTGTTGGTGCCTTCAAATGAAACTGGTGAGCTCGTGTTTACAACATGAGAAGTCGTGTACACCATATGTTTGGCGTTCAAGTGGTTAAGTCGTGAGAACACCGCTGCTAAGCAACGGCAATATTAACGTTACTGTCGGCGTCTAGAAGCCACAGAGGCTAACGAGTTAGCAAGCTAGAGAGCGGGTAATGCAGGAAATGCAAACAATTAGGCTGTTGGGAATATCAACATTTTCCTCAGACTTATTATAAAATTACCAAAAAAAACAATATACGACTAAAATTACAATATATTAACTTATTATGTACTGAAAAATGAACTTCCAAGGCCTCCGCCATTTCTGACAACGTCAACAAACACGTCACAACTCTTGAACTCGGAGCTTTTAGAAACTTTCCACTTACGAGGTTGTGAATACAACATGGGGGGGGGGGGGGCGTTCATATGGACTCTTCTGGTGAACCCGGTAAACACCACCACATCTGAAGGCTCCATATGTTACAAACGGCGGCAGCGTGATGAGGTGCTGAGCGTCTATTCTGCGCTGAGCGCTGCACGTTTGGTGTTTTTTTTCTGCTCGTCGAGAGTTGATAAATGTGAGGAGAAATAATTCGACACAGAGCAGCTGGTCCGTCCTCTCTCCCTACGTGCTCCGGCCTTCCCTTCATCCACTACTCTACCTTGTGCCGACATTTTAATATTCTGTATCATAGCAACCAGACGCAACCAAAGTGCAGCTGTAAAAAACGCTGGGCCTCATTGCCTTTCTTTGTTCTGCATTTAACAATAAACGTAAATATATATATATATATATAAAAGTATTTACTTCATTTTAAAGCTGTCATCTTTGTCATTTAAAAAGCAACAATATTCCTAATAACAGCCTGACAATAAAGCTTATTTATACAGCACTAAAATCAGGATACATAAAGTAATTTGCAAAAAAGGAAAAAGTTGCAATGTTAAGACAATCATTATCACGGCAGGGGAAATTCCTTCAGCGCTACAGCCCTAAACCCAACATTTCCTGATTCAGCTGCTTCATAATAAAAGCTTTTAAACAACAAAATAACACGGGGACTTTTATTGTGAAGAATTCATAGGAAATGAAACAGAGAGGAAGAGCAGCAAAAACAGAGCGGTGAAGTCCCGCCCCTTCCTGTGACCACCATGGGACCTTATTTAGGTAAAAATATGAACGCTAGTCAACGGAGAGAGATAAATATTATTTTGATCCTGTTTGAATTGCTCCATGAATCACACAGATGATGTTTGTCAGTTTAAAAAATCATTTTGCAAGTCAAGAAAGTCTCAGTTTGTCGTAGGTTTGTCGTAGTATCGTCATCGGCACAGTTGGGGTTTCACAACAACACAAATGTAGAGGGAATGTAATGTGTACAACACAGAGAGGAACACCGTGTCCTACCTGGATGCAACGAGAGCGTCAGCAACAAAATCAGATTGATTACATTGTTTTCTAACAGAATGTCCTAACTGGCCGTGAGCGACGCAGCACTGCGCAGCGAGACGTTTTGAGCTGAACTGTTGTCAGACGCCCTGTTTCTATTTATTCTTGTAGTTTGCTTTGAAAGCGCCTCAACGGACGAGGAGCGGCTGATTGGTGAAGTTGAAATGAGGAGTTATCTGATACGATACCTCCTCATTTCACTACTAACACCTAAATAAGGAGGCAGCTGGCTGGAGGGAGATCTCCTGAAAGTTTACTCTCTGTTGGCTGTATTGTTAGTCATTTACAGGAAATATCACAATATTAAACGTGTGTTTTCTGTTTAAAAAGTACAAACGTCTGAAGATATCAAGTACTACTCACCCATCTTATAAGAGGTTCCATCTCCAGTCTGATCTGGAGCTCACAGCTGATCGGTGCGTGGTTTGTTTACATGACGTGAAAGTACATATTTAACGGTGTGTGGACAGAGAGGGTCTGATAATATAAGGCTATATGGTTGGTTCTGTCAATAAGAAGACACAACAAGGTCGATATTATTCTTCATTACAATGAATTATTAGTTCTGTGGTATTATAAAAACTATAGATGCATTTGTAGGGGGTTCAGTGACCCTCTGAACCAACGTAAACTGTGCCTGTGAGTATCATTTAGTTTAGTGTGAAACCGCTCAGTGAACTACATCTCTGGTCTCACACAACATACGTCACCAACACTAGCTAGCTGGCTAACTTAGCTTTGTTCCAACGTTATCTGACCTGATGTGTTTTATCAGAGACTCCTGGTCTTTATATCAGTCAGGAAGAGAAAGAAGGATCAGACCTGTTGTTGGTGTGACTTCATCCCAGTAGAAACACACAGACATCGTAGCTTCAGAGAGAGAGACGTCTCTACACGACTCTCACGTCTTTCTAATGACGGATTTTCAGTCTGATACTTCAACAGTTTTACAACAAACTGAGACTTTCTGGACATCTTTGAAATAGACAAACATCATTTGTGTGATTCATGGAGCAATTCAAACGGGATCAAAAACATATTTCTCTCTCCGTTGACTACCGTTCATATTTGTTCCTAAATAAAGTCCCATGGTGGTCACAGGAAGGGGCGGGACTTCACCTCTCTATAACGGGGGACTTGTGGTGTTGATGGATGGCTGAAAGAGCCGACAATGTAATTACCTGAAATAATGTGTTGTCTGAGAGAAGGTGTGAAACATTAACTTTAACTTTGTGTATAAAACTGAAACATTTCTTTGTGTGAAGAAACACCTGAAAAACAACTTGTACAAAGTTAGTTTGATTTGAATAAACTAAATTCATCATCTTTGGTCATCGTGTAACAAATGAATCTATCTATCTATCTATCTATCTATCTATCTATCTATCTATCTATCTATCTATCTATCTAGTAACTGAAGACAGCTGGGCGTACCCTCGAGCGGCGCTACAAAGCTTCAGGTCTCACTGTTCACAAGCTAGCCTTTCGGGAACACCAACAGGCCGACTCAAAGTCCCTTAGAGAGGCACGGTCACAGTTCTACTCAAACGTCATCAAAAACAGTCCTGGAAATTCTAAGCAGCTGTTTTCCACTATCAATCATCTTCTTAAACCACAAACTCCCTCACTCACAGAAACTACAGAAGAGCACTGTAATAATTTCATTGACTTCTTCAAAACAAAAATTGACTCAATCCGTTCTGCCCTCTCTGGTTCCTCCACCCTACCTGTCCCGACTGCCTACTCACAGTTTGAGGTCTCCCAGCCTCTTAACTGTTTCCCAGTCATCTCTCAGCCAGAGGTTGAGGACATCATCAGGAAGATGAAACCCTCCACCTGTGCCCTCGACCCCTTTCCTACAGCCCTGGTGAAAGCATACATCTCTCCCATAAGTCCCCTGATCACCACTGCAATAAACCACTCCCTCCAGGCTGGCTATGTTCCATCTGCCCTTAAAACTGCCATAATCAGACCACATCTCAAAAAACCCACCCTTGACCCAGAAGCTTTTGCAAACTACAGGCCCATTTCCAATCTCCCATTCCGCTCCAAAGTACTGGAAAAAGTAGTTGCCGCCCAACTCCAGGACCATCTCAAACACAACAACCTCTATGAAAAATTTCAGTCTGGTTTCCGCTCTGCCCACAGCACAGAAATGGCTCTGGTTAGAGTCGCAAACAACCTAAGGATGGCAGCTGATGCTGGCTCACCTTCCCTCCTCATTCTCCTGGATTTGTCTGCTGCCTTCGACACCGTTGACCATGGCATACTCCTCACCCGGCTTCATCACACCACTGGACTCACTGACACTGCCCTTAACTGGTTTCAATCCTACCTCACCGACAGAGCAGAATATACTTCCATTGGAAGTGCAAGGTCCCGATCACACACTGTCACCTGCGGAGTCCCCCAGGGGTCAGTCCTCGGCCCCATCCTCTTCATCCTCTACATGCTCCCCCTCGGCCATGTCATCAGTCGCTATAACATCACATTTCACTTCTACGCTGATGACACTCAACTATACATGAAAACTGGCACACATTCCTCCACAGCTTCACCACTGTCATCATCATCTTCTCCATCAACACTCACCACCTGTCTGGAGGAGGTAAAGGTGTGGATGAAACACAACTTTCTCCAGCTGAACACTTCCAAAACCGAAGCAATTTTTGTTGGCACTCCACACCAGATCCAGTCATCCTCCATAACCAGCATTACCTTCTCCGGTCACCACATTCCCCTCTCCTCATCAGTCACCAACCTTGGTGTAAAATTCGACCCCCAACTCACCTTTGAAGCCCACATCAAACACCTCTGCAAGATCTCCTTCCACCACCTCAGAAACATTGCCAAACTCCGCTCCACACTCACCCTAAGTGATGCCGAAAAGCTGGTCCACGCCTTTGTCTCCTCCAGACTGGACTACTGTAACGCACTTCTCATCGGGATCCCTAATAAGAGTCTTCAGAGATTGCAGTACGTACAGAACAGCGCTGCGAGGATCCTGATGAGAGTGCGAAAATATGAACATATCACGCCCATCCTCTACACACTTCACTGGCTCCCCGTCTCCGTCAGGACTGAATTCAAGGTCTCCCTCCTCACTCACCAGTGCATCTATGGCAATGCCCCCCCCTATCTGAAAGAACTCATCACCCCTCTAACCTCAACACGATCCCTCCGCTCTAAAAACTGAAAACGCCTCCTCCCCCCCAGGACTAAGCTCAGCACCATGGGTGATCGGGCCTTCTGTTCCGCGGCCCCCCGTCTGTGGAGCTCCCTCCCTGACCATCTGACGGCTCCACAGACTACTGACAGTTTTAAAAAAGGACTTAAAACCTTCCTTTTTAGCAGAAGCTACGACTTTTAATTAACCTTGCTGGTTGCTGCTTTTACGCTCCTATTTTTATGATGTTAGCTTTTTATCTGTTTTTTATATTGTTGATTTTACCTGCTTTTACCTTGTAGCACTTTGAGATTTGTTTCAAATGTAAAGTGCGTTACAAATAAAATGTATTATTATTATTATTATTATTAACTCTTTAGTGGAGGAGGAAATTTTAAATTTTTTCCTCATAAAGTTATGATTTTATTCTCCTAATATTACGACTTTTTTCTTTAAATATTATGACTTTATTCTCATTAAATTACGACTTTTTTCTCGTAGTATTATGACTTTATTCTCATTAAATTACGACTTTTTTTTCGTAATATTATGAATTTATTCTTATTAAATTACGACTTTTTTCTCGTAATATTATGACTTTATTCTCATTAAATTATGACTTTTTTCTCGTAATATTATGACTTTATTCTCATTAAATTACGACTTTTTTCTTGTAATATTATGACTTTATTCTCATTAAATTACGATTTTTTTTCTCGTAATATTGTGATTTTATTCTCATTAAATTACGACTCTTTTCTCGTAATATTATGATTTTATTCTCGAAATCTCCTATTTTTTTCCCCTCAATGTGGCCCTAATACTCCGTCGTAATCTAGCAGCTGTTGTCAAAAAAGCACCGAAGTTTCGCCTCTTTGCTTTTGTACTGTTTGACGACGTTTTCAGCTGTAACCGCCATATGAGAGCACTTATAATGATTTACGGATGGATTATAGAAATGATCTCCTTTGCATTGCATTATGGCTATGCATTATTTTACCTGCTCGGTGCCCTAAATTATAAACCAGCCCAGTACTTTTTACCTTTGCTACCGAGGCACCACAGAGAGCCTCCTGATCTACCGAGGCACCACAGAGAGCCTCCTGATCTACCGAGCTCTATAAATCACACCCCCAAACACCTTCTCTCTCACTATGTGCAATAATAAGTGCAATTAAAAAGTGCAATACTCAATACATACCTCTGTGCAATATAAAAAAACAAAAAATGCCTGTGCAATACTTGTATATATTTACCATACACCATATTTCCTTTATTATTATACTGTATATTATTGTAAATATACTATTATTTTATTTTATTTTGGTTTTAAAAGTCAACTCTTTTTGAATAAATCACTTTTTTCATTGATATTTGCACCTCTGCAAACTATATTTGCTTTTTTAAGTGTGTGCTGTATGCCTACAGACATCTGACAGTTTGTCAATTCTTTAAAACACATTAATCTGCACAGCAGGAATTGTGCATGGTGTGTCCTGTTAGACCATTATTTATATAGAACGAAAGAAAGAAAGAAGGCTAGATGCAGCCTACATGTCAGTCTAGTGGAAATACTTATTTAGTCCATAATGGATACGAAGTCAGTGATGTGGTGCTCATAGAAAACATCATTTTAACAGGACCCAGATACTGTACAGCCTGAGAGCAGCCTGGCATCGTAGTGAGTGTAGGACATCCACACACCATGCAGAATTAAGAAGTGATATGTGTTTTACAGAGTTCACAAACTGTCAGATGTCTGTACAGCACACACTTAACAATACATACTGAGGGTATCAGAAAGAGAAGTAAGTGATCATTTCAATGTACACTGTAAGTACACACAGTAACACAATGTATTAGTTATTGCTATTTCTTTCTCCCCCAGCAGACAAGTGATCCAAGAAAAATAAAAGGTCTAAAAGCATTGTGGTGTCCTCTCCCTGTTGTTTCATGAATATACAGAAAAACTATATAGTTACTCCACTCAACTTTATCAGCCATTTCTAATCAATAATATATTCATCAAACCTCTAACAACAATATGAACAACAGTCTTCATAAACACAATATAACCGCAATAACGACTATCACATGAATGATTATAAAAATAAAAACGAATGATGATCACAATGTTAAAATAACCGTACTGAACTGAATATTGGTATGTATTCAGTTAAGTACTTATTTTTATTAGCCAGCATTAAAATATGGTATTTTAATGCAGGCTGATAAAAATAAGGTAAAATACATGCATAAGATCATGGACTAACTGTAAAAAACACATTGTTTTCCGATCGGAGTGACTGCTGACTGAACAGATAAGGCACCAGGATAAACTAAGCCTGGCTGTTAGCCTGGTCTGGAGCAGGCTAGCTGCACAGAATAAATCTCCATGGTAACTGATGTGCCACTGCTTTCGTGAAACCGAGTCAAGGCTAAACTGAGCCAGGATAACCGGAAAAGTTCACTGAGCTGCAGAGCTGCTGGCTGCAGAGCAGAGCATGGAGAGTTCAATACTACATCTGTGATGGTCACTCAGTCAAACTGCATCAGCAGCTGTTTGGTTCAGTTGGTGTATGTGTGGCTCCACACATCAACACATCAACATGAAAGAGCAGAATATCATTTAGCTCCAATTATAATAAAACAATATTTATTTTTTACGTTGTTGTAAGTAAATGTATGTTTTGTTCTGGAGGCACACATAATGCAAAGGACACATCAGTCCAGTGTCCAGTCAGTCTCCTCCTGCCCGTCCCCCAGAGCGGCTCCGCCCGTCTGCCCTGCTTCCTGTGCTCCAGGATCCTGGCATGGCCTATGGAAAGGAGGCTGGGTCACGGGCGGACACGGGTCTTGGGGTTGATGAGGCGTGACCCAGCCTCCTTTCCATCGGCCTTGGATCCTGGTCGCCCTGTCTGCCTGTCTGCTACTCTGGTTCAACCTCAGCCTGTCCATCGCTCGCCCTCGTCCAGCCTGGTTTCTCAATAAACCGTCCTAAAACTTCCCCAACCTCTTGTCTTCTACCTTATAAGGCCTTGTATGGTCTTGCACCACCTTCCTATCTGAGCTACTTACACCATAAACACCAGTACGTCTACTTTAAAGCCTTCCCTAGAGATTAGTCGGGTCAGTCACTTTCACAACTCTCACAACATCCTTTAACGTTGATGTTCTTAATGTGGTTCTTTTCATAAGGTGTATTATTTATTTGCTTGCTGTGTGTTCTGTCCCTTGTATTTATTACAGCCTACCCCTGAACTTCGATCCATCACCCTTTTTACATCTGCATTTTTACTGTAGTTGTTTTACTTTTAATCTTATTTTATGTGCTTACCGTGTGCTTTGTTCTATGTATTCTTTTTAATTGTAAAGTGTATTGGGACCACCTGGCCACCACCGTACAGCTCACCCACAAACATCCCATATTCACAAATGATCATACCAGACAGGACTTTATACTGGGCAGCATTTATTAAAGTCTCTGCTCACTGTGAGAATCACGTCTGTTAAACTGTTGATGAAATGTCTCTTTACTGAGCGAACCGACTCATTATTATCTGTTAACTTCTTGTCTAATCAAGAGCAGCCATCAATCCTCAAATACTAATCTGTAAAACATGATTCACATAATGATAACCTGAATATATTCATACATTACCTTAATGTTCAGTCACATAATGATAACCTGAATATATTCATACATTACCTTGATGTTCAGTCACATAACGGAGCAAACAATAATTCATCATTTCTGCTTTTTTCACTGAAAAAAATTAGGTTTAATTTCATATAAATGAGGTTTATTGGCCATGTATTCCAAAAAGAAGTCTAAAACTTGTGGTAATGAGTTGGAATGAAGTTGGCTAAAAAGATGTAACACAGAATTTGGTGATAATTTACAGTGTATGTCTTATATAAACAGTCAAACCAGACCGGGTCAATGTTGACCTGGGAAGACAGAAGTTGCACGGTCGACGGGAAGACAATAGGAAGTTTAATAGAAACTTCTCTTTATGTTTAACTGTAAAGATGATTTTATTAGACTTGAATGATTATTATGGTAATAAATGTTCGGTGGTCGGTGACAACTTTCATATTTACAACTATGTTCTGTTTAAAGCATGTAAACATTTACCAGCTGTTACTTTAGCTGATCACTGTGGTGATGGTTCTATAGAGAGAAGGAAGGAACGATTCATGTTTTCAACTGTCTCACAAGGAATCAGAGATCTGTCAGGTCCTATCAGCTAACAGGAGACACTTCACACATTAGGTCCAAAGTACAGGCTACTGAAGTACATCAATATGAGGCAGGAAACTTTATCAGAGGACTAACATCTTGTTACCAAGTGAAGCAGAGTGGAGGTTTGTGGTGCATGGAGGAGGGAAAGTCTGAGGAGGTCTGAGCTGAATGACTGAAACCTTTATTTCCCCTATAAAAGTATCTGCTGTACACAAAGAGCAGAAAAGAATATCAAGATAGATAACGTCAACAATATGACAGGACATATGAGCATCATTAAAACATAATAATAAAGCATCATGTGCACCTCAGAGGGGAAGTTGTACCACAAACCTCCATTAAAACATTTCTAGATTATTACTGTGTGTATCCAGTGGTGGAAGAAGTATTCAGATTCTTTACTTTGTAGTAGTAGTATTTTTATTCAGTCATCACACACAATACAATGAGTATAAACAGAATAATATACAATTTATGACTATAAAGGCAGAAACATAATGCTTCTATATGTCTATCCTACATTCTTATGTATTTAAACTACCCTCCAGAAAACAAACATAATAAGTGAAAGTACTACAGTAGCAGCTGTAAAAGTACTCTGTTACAGGTCCTGCAGTGAGAATGTCATCAAGATTTTAAGGAGGTGAACTGACATCTCTCCAGCTACCAGTCCTCTCTCCATTCCTGGTCCACGCTGGACTTGAACCGGCCACCCTCCGGTCCCCCAAGTCCCCACGGACTTTAAAGTAAAAGTACTGCCTCCTGTGAGTTTATGTAGTACATCTACTGATGTACTAATATACTGTAGGCCGACCAGTGTAGCCAACATTAATACTCCTGCATTCCTGCTACAGACCAGCAGAGGGAGCTCTTTACTGGAAGTCAAGTGGTCTTGTTTAGAAATGCTCACCTGTCTGCAGGTTACAGCTGGGATGTTTTAGGTTATATAGCCTACTTTTTATTTTAATTCTCATCTGAAATCTGCCTCACATGAACTCTGACTACAGAATCTGTGTTGAGTTGAGTTTGAAGTGTGAAGGACACAAAGAACAGCTGCTGTCTGGTTACCGGCTGGACTTTATATATATATATATATATTTTCACATAATAGAAAACAATAGTCACATTTTGATGTTTCAAACAAAGTTAGAAAGTGATTCACAGAGTTTAGTTTAGTTTTAGAAACGATTTAAATAGCAGAAATAACAACAACAAAAGAAGACCAGAAGGAGGTGCAAAACAAGTAAAAAAAGATGGAAAAGGACTAAAATAGATGCAAAACTACTACAAAAACATGCAAAACTACAAAAATAGATGCAAAAAGAGAAAAAATAGATGCAGAACGACTACAAAATGATGCGAAACGACTAATAATCGATGCAAAACAACAACAAAAAGATTCAAAACGACTAAAAATAGCTGCAAAACAATGACAGAGATGTAAAACGACTACAAAAAAATGCAAAACCACTACAGAGCAACTAAAAATAAATTCAAAACGACTACAGAAGTTGCAAAATGACTAAAAATAGATGCAAAACAACTAAAAATTGATGCAAAACTATTACAAAATGATGGAAAACGACTATAAATTGATGCAAATCGACTACGAATAGATTAAAAACAATCACAGAGATTCAAAACAACTACAAAAACCTGCAAAAAGACTAAATACACTGTATAGTGTTAACAAGACTAAAAAAAGATGCAAAACGACTAAATGAAAATGTTAATGAAATGTTTAGATCTTTTTATTTCTCCTCAGGTATAACTCTTTAATCCTCACTGTTGTCAACTCATTTTTATCTCGTCAGCTTTCCAAGAATACCAAATAAACACCACATGCACATCAACGGTTTGCTCATGTGTAGAAACTGTTGTTCATGTTGATGATATTCAGGTTAAAACACAGAAGAACCAAACAGTGTTGTTTCTGTGAGTTTAGGGGTTAAACGTTCACTAGTTCTACTTGATGGTCCTTTAAGGCTGATTCTGCTAGTTTATAGACTCAATCTGTCTGTTTTAGACAACAAAGTCATGACATTAAACATGAATAACAACATTTAATGTTATTTATAGGAAGTCTAGTGGTGATTAAACAGTTTCAGGATCCATAAACACTTTAGTGGTCTGTGTTGATCCAGATAAACAACAGTATGATGTATTTATGACTCTGATACAGCGGTTAAAATACTGAAGATGTTCCTTATTTGAAGCTTTGCAGACTTTAAGGGACACATGCTGATGGTTGTCCAGAGACTTCCTCTTTCTCTGTGAAGACACTTCACAACAAACTTCACCATCATCCAAACTAATAGAAGCCTTAAAATGTCTTTTATTTCTTTGTCCTGTCATTTATCAGGACATTTAAAACAAAGTGAAAACTTCAAACTTTATTTCTGCTGCGGACTAAATGGCCTGTTCATCAGGACGGTGCTTTTATTTTGAAGTCAGATTGCAGGATGTACCTGAACCACGTGAGTTCCGGTTTAGTTTCTTTAGTTCCACTTTGAGCTCGGTCGTGTCGCAGCTTCTTCTTCTTCTCTTCTTCTAAAAAGGTTTGTAAGCGACTCTTTTTCTGTTGGATTCGTTAACGAACGACGAAATAACGATTCTTCTCTTTAATTATCAGATTTATGATTCCCAGTTGAATATGAAAACACTAAATAATACACAGATTTTGAACTTTTCACAAAGTTAGACAACTGTGGCACACGCGCACGGGAACGCCCAGTGCGCGTGCATGTTAGTGTTGTCACGTGTTCTGCAGCTGAATATGAAGCTCGTGTGTCCAGTAGTTAACGGTCACTTGACTCTCCTAAATAACAATAAAAAATAAACTTATATGAATTTTAATTTTAACCATCAGATTATGAACATACACATATAATCAGACACACAAAATCACATATAGTGGTTCAGATTTTAATCTGTAACATGTTTATTTTTTATAGTTTTCATCACAACATCACTATAATGTTCATTTTTATACATTTTGCTTTTTTTAACTTTTATAATATTTTTTAGGACATTTAAATTAATTTTCATCAAGATTTGTGCATCATTGTACATATTGACATAAAAATACATTTTTTGAAAAATAACGAATTTCGTGATTTTCTTTACAAAATACAATTTAGACCATACTTGACTTTTGAATTTTTTTTTTTTTTTTTATTCGTTATCAAAAATATACACACAACAAGGCACTGTCAATGATCATAACAGTAAGAAAAACAACTTAGGTTGAGCATGGGCAACAACATATATCAAAGATAACGTTCAAAGTGAATAAAAATAAAGTAAAACTGGTCAAGGAACAAGTAATAAAAAATAAAAAAATAATTAATAAATGAATCAAAAAGAAAAATATAAATATCCGGAAAAGAAAAGAAACAGGGCTCATCTCAAATTAATTTGTACATATCAAATAAAGAGAATAATTCAGTCATAATCAACAATGATTAACTTAGCAGCTTTAGCACATTCTTCATACTAGTCAGACAGGGTTTGGTTTTGAGGTATCTGCATTTATGTATAAAAAATGTACTTAATAATAGTAAAATATTGATAACAAAATCCAAATTGCGATTCACAACAAAGATCCCAAATGTGAGTGTTTTCTCTGTCAGTGGTGACAGCTCAGTCCTCTTGGATTGTAGCCAGCTCTGCATGTCATTCCAGAAAAACTTCACTGATTCACAATGAAAAAACACATGTTCCAAACTTTCACAAAATACACAGTTATTCACATCAAAGTTAAACCTCCGTCTTAAGAATTGGTTCGTTGGGTAAATCTCATTCAGGATTTTGAAGTTCACCTCTTTCACCTTATAGGAGGGAGAGGGAATGAAATATATCTTCTCCGTTTTATCTTAACCTCTTCAGCTTCAAATCCCTTGAAAACATCATTTCTCCTAACTGGGTTAGGGAAGTATTCTTTTAACAGAATATTCATCATAACTTTGGTGGTAATCTTGCTGTCACACAAATCAATTCCTTCTATACAGAGTTGTCTTAGACTAGGGGAGATATTTGAAACTGGTTTGAAATATTACTGACAATCTGAATGAACCAGTTTCCTCTTTAATCTTCATGTTGACACAGAAACGTGATCCTGGTGAGGATCCACAAATACATGAAGGTTTTAACTCATCTTATGTTTGACCATCTGCATAATGTTCAGCTAATATTAAACCATTTTCAAACCACATCCAGACAAAAAATAATGATGGATGTTATTATGTTGAAAAGCTGGAAACGGTGAAACGAGTGCGTCAGTTAAAAGTGACATAATGCAGTTTGTCTTTGTTCCACCAGAGGGAGACAAATCCTCTAACACCCAGAGGAGACATGAGTGATGACTCCATCAGTGATAATCAGTAGGAGAGGATGAATGAGTGATGATTGGACTCATTGTTTCCTCTACAGATCAAGATAGAAAGTCTCTGGGAGCTGATGTGGATGTGAATTCAGCAGCAGCTAACAAGGTAACATGATTGATTTAGGATTATTGGACTAGTTGCCATGGTAACACTTTACAATAAGGGGCACAAAAATGTGAGTAGTTACTAGGGAACGAATGAGGGACTCCTCAGTAACTACTCCGTATTAGTCTCTCTTTACTTGGGGTGGACAAAAACAGAAACTAATGTTTAAATAATGAGTAATTAATGAGTCGTTACTAGTTTTGTGCTGCTCAGCAGCTGATTAAGTCACATATATTCATGAACTAATCATTACTTAATGATTCATTAATATAGGATCTCCCAGTCTGGTCTCTAGTCACTCATCATTATCTACTATAAAGTCCTCCATTAGCAATTATTAGAGAAGTATTAATTAACGAGTTATCAATCATCAAGTCGTTCCTGATTCATTCCTCACTCGCTTTATAATCATTAGATACTTTATAAAATTTGATTGGGAGTTACTCATTAACTAGTGGTTCACTAGCAGTTAGGTAAACTAGTAACGACTCATTAATTCTGATTACTGACCCCCTAGTAAAGTAAGTAAGACATGTTTGTGTCCCTTATTGTAAAGTGTTACCGCTCTGACTGGATATAGTAAACTTGGAAAAAGAGGAACATTTCAAATGTTGAAGAGTTTTTCAAAGTGAGTCAAATAGAAGTGAAAAGTGATGTCGTCCTCAAAGAAAGGCAGAGAAAGATCAACATGAAGTGTTTTAGTCTTCAAACAGTCCAAAAGACTAAAGAGCATTGTGAATGTCATTTCTTAGGTCTGACTCTGCAGCTCAAAGTGCCAACAACATGGGAACAGTCCCATGAGTGTATTTAGTATTGAGGTGAATGAGCGCTGTGTGTTAGTCATGATAAAGAGGATTAATGTGTGAGCTCTCCCAGCAGGTTGTTGGCTTTATGTGAAGGCTCTGCTATGAGTCAGTGTGAGGACAAAGAGGAGGGAGTCCCTCCCTCTAAAACCACTCTGCGTGGGGATCATGACAGCCAGACCAAAGCTCAGAGGTGAGTTGACCATCTCTAACTGTCCACCACTCTTCTCCATGTCACAAAGTCTTTGATTCACTGACAATGTTTCTTAATATGTGAGCTTTAATGGATTTCTTTCTATCAGGGTCCATCAGAAACCAGACAGTCCTGAACCTGAACCCAGCTGTGTGTCCATGAAGAGTGACCGGTCTATGGATCCTCCTCTATTCTTCAAAGATGGATGCCACTCTGATGAACAAAGGTGAGGATTTCAAACTTATATAAAAACTAAATGATGATGATATCAGACGTTAGGGAAGTTAAATATAAAGATGGACACTCGGGGAGGGAAAAAAAAAATTGATTCACTTATGTATCACAATTTTTTTTCCCACGATTTAGAAATTGATTTTTTAATGCCAGATCGATGTAATTGCTTCATCTGAGTCTATGTGGAGGTAGAAGGAAGTTACCGCTTTTATTGTTGTAGTCTGAGTAACGTGACGTCATATCCGTTCCGTATCCGTCAACCAAAACAAACCTCAGAAAGTATAAAACGTTGGAGGGTCGTCGTGGATACGACCTGCACCCTCACATGTTAAATCCAAAGTGGTAAACACTACACATCCAGTAAAGGATGGAAACACTTTGGGTTTCACACATTGCAGGAAAAGCAGAGCTAGACATCACGGCTAAAGCTGCATGCTAACTCTGTCACGTACAGGAAACGTTATCGTATCGCGGTAACGTGCGGTCCAGCCGGCCGTCGCTCTCATCTCCGTGGTCAAATGGGCCGACGCTACAACTGTAGAGCACCCATATACTGACATTTATATTAAATGCATTGAAACGGCCCCGATGGAGCTGACCATGGATGGATAAAGAGAACGGAGCTGACGGGAGAGCTAGAGACGGACTTGGAGAAGTTAGAGGAAGTAGACACGTGGGACTACGTCCGCTTTTCAAAATAAGGTGTTAACAAAGGGAACTGTATATACAAAATACATCTATGGAAATAAGATTGATGGATTATATTCACCATAAGTATAAAACATTACATGTCCTTTATAAGTTAAAAAGAAAATACCACTAATCTGTGAGGGAAATGTCTTTATTCTTTGATTTTTGAGTTGCTGGATAAAAAATGTAATAAATACTTCCTGACAATAACTGATATATTTGACTTCAGGACATCTCTGAATACAGACATGCTGAAAATCAAACATTTTTACTGGATTTATTTAGAGATTTTCCAAAGTAAAAGTCCCTAGAAGTGGATGATTCAACTTGTTCCCTTCATGGTATAGTGTTAGAAAAGTTAACAAAAATCACAATAAATCATAAAATCGAATACTTAAAAATCACAATACATATCAAATCGGCACCCAAGTATTGTGATAGTATTGAATCAGGAGATAGGTGTATCGTCCCAGCTCTAATGGACACTCAGTTAAAACATCACGTCTGTTCCTCTTTTTATCAATAATACGGCATTACTGTTCAACTAATATGATCACCCCACAGCATCATTTCCTGCCTCTGCTGCTGTGGAAGTTTTTATTGGACTTTATTAGTTGTAATCCACAGAAGACAAGCCACAAATGTGTACCATGATTTCCAAATATTTCACTATCCACAAACATGTATTTTTGTATTTGTGTTGTGTAAAGTCACATCCACAAAAATACAAGGCGATTTGCAAATAAGCATAACTTACTCTGAAAATATGTATTTTAAGGTTTACATGTAAAGTGATATATACGCATTTGTGGATCCATTTGTACACGTGGAACGATATTTGCACATTTGCAGATCTCTTCCTGTGGATTTATGGGCCATGTGATATTTGCAACTTCCCTCCTGTGTGTTTACGTAATTTTTTCCAATTCGTAGCGCCGCAGATCTGTAGAAACAATCTGTAAGTATGAGGTGCATTTACTAGCTCCACCAGAAGGAGGCGACTCAGTCCACAGTATAAATACAGACACTAATAATGAATAAATAATATAAAGATATTGTGCCAGTAGAAATGGTTCCTGAGCCTCTAAACAGGACTCAGTCCACAGTATAAATACAGACTGCAGCTGTTATTCATGTGCAGGTGTTTGTTAAACAGGTAACAGACTACAGAGAGAAAACACTGCTGCTCTGCTACTGATAATAACTATTTGTCTTTATTAGTATTATTACAGTTCAAACACGAACTCCATCTAAAGTCTCTATAGCTGTTAAAGCCGACTGACAGCTGATCCAGCTGTGATCAGCTGCTGCTGTCATCAGAAACGGACGCTTCACGTGACGCTTCACGTGACGCTTCACGTGACGCTTCAGAGGAAACGACGTCTCAATTCTCTTAAAACATATTTCCTCGTTTCCTCTCTCCCTGCATGGTTTCCTTGCGTCTCTCCATGCTTCCCTGGTGGGAGGGACTAAGACGCAAGGAAAAGAGGCGAGTGAGGGAAACGTGGATGCAATTAAGAGCTTTGGGACTAACCCCCGGTGGTCAGACTGACTCTTCTTCTAGCTCTCTGCCAGCAGCTGTAGACTGTAGCTCCGTCAGCTCATGTGAGGGAATGTCGCCATCTTCTGGTGGAGCTAGTAAATGCACCTCATACTTACAGATTGTTTCTACAGATCTGCTGCGGTACGGATTGGACAAAATTACGTAAACACACAGGAGGGAAGTTGCAAATATCACATGGCCCATAAATGCACAGAAAGAGATCTGCAAATGCGTAAATATCATTCCACGTGTACAAATGGATTCACAAATGTGTATTTATGACTTTACATGTAAACCTATAACATTTTTATGTGGAATTAAAATACGTATTTAGAGAGTAAGTTATGCTGATTTGCAAATCGCCCTTTATTTTTGTGGATGTGACTTTACACAACACAAATACAAAAATACATGTTTGTGGATAGTGAAATATTTGGAAATTATGGTACACATTTGTGGCTTGTCTTCTGTGGAATACAACTAATAAAGTACAATAAAAACTTCCACATGCTGCTCACTGCACTGAATACAGCTTTGAAATATTCATTGAAAAATTCAATTTAACATTGAATTCATACAAAATGTAACCAAAACCTACCTGAAGCTACTTGACAATA
>CAKAOJ020001430.1:0-42940 GCA_916701645.2 Sebastolobus alascanus
GTGAAAAAAAAGTGGAAAAATTTTTGGGGGGGGGGCAGCGAGTTAGAAATATTTTTTCAGTAAGATTTTAAAGCCTCTCCTCACTCTAGCGTTGATTGCCTCACTCTAACGAACGCAATACACACTAATGTTAAAGTCTGAGAAGGGCACTTTTACCAAGCTCCAAACAAGGTTAAGTATTTCAAAAAGTACAAATGGGATTTAAAAGTTGTATAATAGCCAGAATCTAAGGAAGATGTGGAACATTTTAGAGTTTGAATGGAGTTTCTAGGTGAAAGTATGAATGAGCAGTGAAGAGTTGAAAACGCTTGAAAGTTTTTAAATTCTGAACATGTCTTCCATTCATTTCAATGCAAAATTTTTGATGAATTATGGTTAATAAATCTTAAAATATGAAAGTTATGAATGAGATTAGTAATACCGCACATGTCCTAATTCAGCTGCACGTTTTAATGTTTGAATGGGATTTCTATGTTGAAAAATGTGGAAGCAGTAGCATTGGAAAAAAAGTGGGGAGAAGAAAAATAATAAAAATAAAGAATGTAGAATAACATATGTTGTGAATGCTTCCAGCATTCACACCAATAAACGGGTAGAATAACATATGTTGTGAATGCTTCCAGCATTCACACCAACTAGAAAAGCAATTTCTGAAGAAATCACGGTGTGAATGCCGGTTGCTGAAGAGCTGACGCTACGCTGAAATGCCGGCTTGAATGTTGTGAGAAGAAGGTGAAGTAGTAGGAATAGATGGAAAATAGGAAAGGGTTTAATTCTTATGAATATCACTGAAAAGTTGAATAATACCAATAGTGTATGAAAGATGTGGAATATTTTAAGGTTTTTGAATAGCTGACGCTAAACTGCATTGCTGATTTTAATCTGTATGAAGAACGGGAAGAAGTAGGAAAATAGTTGGAAAAGTGGGAATGAGTTTAATTTGTATGAATATCATTGAAAAGTTGAATAATACCAATAGTGTATAAAAGATGTGGAATATTTTAAGGTTTTTGAATAGCTGACGCTAAACTGCATTGCTGACTTTAAACTGTATGAAGAAGGGGAAGGAGGAAAATAGTTGGAAAAGTGGGAATGAGTTTAATTTGTATGAATATCATTGAAAAGTTGAATAATACCAATAGTGTATAAAAGATGTGGAAGATTTTAAGGTTTTTGAATAGCTGAACCAATACTGCATTGATGGTTTTAATCTGTATGAAGAAGGATATAGAAACAGAAGAATATGAATCAGTAGATAAAAGTTGTAAATGCATCAAAAGCAGCTGAAGCATTACAAATTGTTTGTCACTCGATGTCACTGTAAATGAGGGCAACCTCAGTGAATTTTCGAGTTTAAATAAAGGTTAATAATAAATAGTTAATTCTGAGTTCCCTGTTGTTACCTTTTGGGGCTTTTATTTTGAAAAACTAAGTGAATCCCTAGTTTCCTGTTAACATACAATGAGACTTGGGGGCTTTTATTTTGAAAAAAAAGTCTCACTGGGAGCTTCCTGTTAAGAAACAGTCACTCTATGGGGCTTTTATTTTGAAGGGATGTGTTGGGGGGAGACATAATTACACTCTCTGATGTCCACAGGGACAATAGTCCATAAGAAAGAGGTATGGCAGGCCTCATTGTGAGGATCCTGTTAAGATACAATCACTCTATGGGGCTTTTATTTTGAAGGGTTGTGTGTGTTTGGGGGGGGGTCGGACAGAAACAGACTGTGTGATGTAAAGGGAAATCATTCCATAAGAAGGTGTTATAATAGGAAAAGGCCCATTGGCCTGTTGGCTTCTTTTAACTCTGAGGACAGACAGGAGTCCTGTATTCTGAGAGCAGAGAGTCCTGATTGGAGCAGAAGGTTTAAAGAGATCAGGCAGGAAGGAAGGGGCGTGTCCATTTAGAGTTTAAAGTCAAAACCAATGAAGAGAAGCTAAAACTTGTGTAATATGCCTTTTTCACAACAGCCATTTTGACATGTCAATGCAGAGTAATCACAGGTGTAATTAATATTACTAATTATGGCCCTTATCTATTGAAGCCTGCTGAAGCTGGCTCAGTGAAATGGCTGTGACACAGTAAATAGAGTTTGTGTGTGTGTGTGTGCGTGTGTGTGTGTCAACCTGCTCTAATAGATAATCTCCTCCACCTGTGAACCAGCACTCAACGGTTACCAGGGAAACCTTTGATCTTAACTGCTTTGATGTTACTTCTAAAGTTAGACAGAGTTTTAAATGGTATCTATTAGAGAAACAGCCACCGAACAACTCCCTCTGTGACAAAAACCGTGAGTCCTATCGCTTAGATTCTTTAGGAGAGGAGTAAGGACCCTCAGATGAAGAGATGGTGCGAGATTGGTGTGTGTAGTGTCAAAAATGTGGCCTCAGCAGCAGTTTCAAAAACTAGTACCTCTTGCAATCTTCCAAAAAAATTTGACATATTTAACATGGGGCTCAAAGGAGGCTGAAGGTGATCTTACAGTCACTTCCAGGCATTTATCAGAAAATGTGTAAGTCCGACTGATTCCATAACTACATGACTGCGACCAGCACAAGCTTACCAACATTTCTGGGGAGAAATTTTGAATGAAGAGTGAAAATTGTGGAGATGGCAGCGAGTTAGAAATATTTTTTCAGTAAGATTTTAAAGCCTCTCCTCACTCTATCGCTTTTGGCCTCACTCTAGGGAGCGCAATACACACTAATGTAAAAGTCTGAGAAGAGCACTTTTACCAAGCTCCAAACAAGGTTAAATATTTCAAAAAGTACAAATGTGATTTAAAAGTTGAATAATAGCCAGAATCTAAGGAAGATGTTAAAGATTTTAGAGTTGGAATGGAGTTTCTAGGTGAAAGTTTGAATGAGCAGTGAAGAGTTGAAAACGCTTGAAAGTTTTTAAATTCTGAACATGTCTTCCATTCATTTCAATGCAAAATTTTTGATGAATTATGGTTAATAAATCTTAAAATATGAAAGTTATGAATGAGATTAGTAATACCGCACATGTCCTAATTTAGCTGCACGTTTTAATGTTTGAATGGGGTTTCTATGTTGAAAAATGTGGAAGCAGTAGCATTGGAAAAAAAGAGGGCGGAAGAAAAATAATAATAAAAATAAACGGGTAGAATAACATATGTTGTGAATGCTTCCAGCATTCACACCAACTAGAAAAGCAATTTCTGAAGAAATCACGGTGTGAATGCCGGTTGCTGAAGAGCTGACGCTACGCTGAAATGCCGGCTTGAATGTTGTGAGAAGAAGGTGAAGTAGTAGGAATAGATGGAAAATAGGAAAGGGTTTAATTCTTATGAATATCACTGAAAAGTTGAATAATACCAATAGTGTATGAAAGATGTGGAATATTTTAAGGTTTTTGAATAGCTGACGCTAAACTGCATTGCTGATTTTAATCTGTATGAAGAACGGGAAGAAGTAGGAAAATAGTTGGAAAAGTGGGAATGAGTTTAATTTGTATGAATATCATTGAAAAGTTGAATAATACCAATAGTGTATAAAAGATGTGGAATATTTTAAGGTTTTTGAATAGCTGACGCTAAACTGCATTGCTGACTTTAAACTGTATGAAGAAGGGGAAGGAGGAAAATAGTTGGAAAAGTGGGAATGAGTTTAATTTGTATGAATATCATTGAAAAGTTGATAATACCAATAGTGTATGAAAGATGTGGAATATTTTAAGGTTTTTGAATAGCTGACGCTAAACTGCATTGTTGATTTTAATCTGTATGAAGAAGGGGAAGAAGTAGGAAAATAGTTGGAAAAGTGGGAATGGGTTTAATTTAATTTAATTTAATTAATTTGTATGAATATCATTGAAAAGTTGAATAATACCAATAGTGTATAAAAGATGTGGAAGATTTTAAGGTTTTTGAATAGCTGACGCAATACTGCATTGATGGTTTTAATCTGTATGATGAAGGATATAGAAACAGAAGAATATGAATCAGTAGATAAAAGTTGTAAATGCATGAAAAGCAGCTGAAGCATTATAAATTGTTTCTCACTCAATGTCACTGTAAATGAGGGCAACCTCAGTGAATTTTCGAGTTTAAATAAAGGTTAATAATAAACAGTTAATTCTGAGTTCCCTGTTCTTACCTTTTGGGGCTTTTATTTTGAAAAACTTAGTGAATCCCTAGTTTCCTGTTAACATACAATGACACTTGGGGGCTTTTATTTTGAAAAAAAAGTCTCACTGGGAGCTTCCTGTTAAGAAACAATCACTCTATGGGGCTTTTATTTTGAAGGGATACGTTGGGGGGAGACATAATTACACTCTCTGATGTCCACAGGGACAATATTCCATAAGAAAGAGTTATGGCAGGCCTCATTGTGAGCATCCTGTTAAGATACAGTCACTCTATGGGGCTTTTGTTTTGAAGGGATGTGTTGGGGGGAGACATAATTACACTCTCTGATGTCCACAGGGACAATATTCCATAAGAAAGAGGTATGAAAGGCCTCATTGTGAGCCTCCTGTTCAGATACAATCACTCTATGGGGCTTTTATTTTGAAGGGTTGTGTGTGTGGGGGGGAGTCAGACAGAAACAGACTGTGTGATGTAAAGGGAAATCATTCCATAAGAAGGTGTTATAATAGGAAAAGGCCCATTGGCCTTTTGGCTTCTTTTAACTCTGAGGACAGACAGGAGTCCTGTATTCTGAGAGCAGAGAGTCCTGATTGGAGCAGAAGGTTTAAAGAGATCAGGCAGGAAGGAAGGGGCGTGTCCATTTAGAGTTTAAAGTCAAAACCAATGAAGAGAAGCTAAAACTTGTGTAATATGCCTTTTTCACAACAGCCATTTTGACATGTCAATGCAGAGTAATCACAGGTGTAATTAATATTACTAATTATGGCCCTTATCTATTGAAGCCTGCTGAAGCTGGCTCAGTGAAATGGCTGTGACACAGTAAATAGAGTTTGTGTGTGTGTGTGTGCGTGTGTGTGTGTCAACCTGCTCTATTAGATAATCTCCTCCACCTGTGAACCAGCACTCAACGGTTACCAGGGAAACCTTTGATCTTAACTGCTTTGATGTTACTTCTAAAGTTAGACAGAGTTTTAAATGGTATCTATTAGAGAAACAGCCACCGAACAACTCCCTCTGTGACAAAAACCGTGAGTCCTATCGCTTAGATTCTTTAGGAGAGGAGTAAGGACCCTCAGATGAAGAGATGGTGCGAGATTGGTGTGTGTAGTGTCAAAAATGTGGCCTCAGCAGCAGTTTCAAAAACTAGTACCTCTTGCAATCTTCCAAAAAAATTTGACATATTTAACATGGGGCTCAAAGGAGGCTGAAGGTGATCTTACAGTCACTTCCAGGCATTTATCAGAAAATGTGTAAGTCCGACTGATTCCATAACTACATGACTGCGACCAGCACAAGCTTACCAACATTTCTGGGGAGAAATTTTGAATGAAGAGTGAAAATTGTGGAGATGGCAGCGAGTTAGAAATATTTTTTCAGTAAGATTTTAAAGCCTCTCCTCACTCTATCGCTTTTGGCCTCACTCTAGGGAGCGCAATACACACTAATGTAAAAGTCTGAGAAGAGCACTTTTACCAAGCTCCAAACAAGGTTAAATATTTCAAAAAGTACAAATGTGATTTAAAAGTTGAATAATAGCCAGAATCTAAGGAAGATGTTAAAGATTTTAGAGTTGGAATGGAGTTTCTAGGTGAAAGTTTGAATGAGCAGTGAAGAGTTGAAAACGCTTGAAAGTTTTTAAATTCTGAACATGTCTTCCATTCATTTCAATGCAAAATTTTTGATGAATTATGGTTAATAAATCTTAAAATATGAAAGTTATGAATGAGATTAGTAATACCGCACATGTCCTAATTTAGCTGCACGTTTTAATGTTTGAATGGGGTTTCTATGTTGAAAAATGTGGAAGCAGTAGCATTGGAAAAAAAGAGGGCGGAAGAAAAATAATAATAAAAATAAACGGGTAGAATAACATATGTTGTGAATGCTTCCAGCATTCACACCAACTAGAAAAGCAATTTCTGAAGAAATCACGGTGTGAATGCCGGTTGCTGAAGAGCTGACGCTACGCTGAAATGCCGGCTTGAATGTTGTGAGAAGAAGGTGAAGTAGTAGGAATAGATGGAAAATAGGAAAGGGTTTAATTCTTATGAATATCACTGAAAAGTTGAATAATACCAATAGTGTATGAAAGATGTGGAATATTTTAAGGTTTTTGAATAGCTGACGCTAAACTGCATTGCTGATTTTAATCTGTATGAAGAACGGGAAGAAGTAGGAAAATAGTTGGAAAAGTGGGAATGAGTTTAATTTGTATGAATATCATTGAAAAGTTGAATAATACCAATAGTGTATAAAAGATGTGGAATATTTTAAGGTTTTTGAATAGCTGACGCTAAACTGCATTGCTGACTTTAAACTGTATGAAGAAGGGGAAGGAGGAAAATAGTTGGAAAAGTGGGAATGAGTTTAATTTGTATGAATATCATTGAAAAGTTGATAATACCAATAGTGTATGAAAGATGTGGAATATTTTAAGGTTTTTGAATAGCTGACGCTAAACTGCATTGTTGATTTTAATCTGTATGAAGAAGGGGAAGAAGTAGGAAAATAGTTGGAAAAGTGGGAATGGGTTTAATTTAATTTAATTTAATTAATTTGTATGAATATCATTGAAAAGTTGAATAATACCAATAGTGTATAAAAGATGTGGAAGATTTTAAGGTTTTTGAATAGCTGACGCAATACTGCATTGATGGTTTTAATCTGTATGATGAAGGATATAGAAACAGAAGAATATGAATCAGTAGATAAAAGTTGTAAATGCATGAAAAGCAGCTGAAGCATTATAAATTGTTTCTCACTCAATGTCACTGTAAATGAGGGCAACCTCAGTGAATTTTCGAGTTTAAATAAAGGTTAATAATAAACAGTTAATTCTGAGTTCCCTGTTCTTACCTTTTGGGGCTTTTATTTTGAAAAACTTAGTGAATCCCTAGTTTCCTGTTAACATACAATGACACTTGGGGGCTTTTATTTTGAAAAAAAAGTCTCACTGGGAGCTTCCTGTTAAGAAACAATCACTCTATGGGGCTTTTATTTTGAAGGGATACGTTGGGGGGAGACATAATTACACTCTCTGATGTCCACAGGGACAATATTCCATAAGAAAGAGTTATGGCAGGCCTCATTGTGAGCATCCTGTTAAGATACAGTCACTCTATGGGGCTTTTGTTTTGAAGGGATGTGTTGGGGGGAGACATAATTACACTCTCTGATGTCCACAGGGACAATATTCCATAAGAAAGAGGTATGAAAGGCCTCATTGTGAGCCTCCTGTTCAGATACAATCACTCTATGGGGCTTTTATTTTGAAGGGTTGTGTGTGTGGGGGGGAGTCAGACAGAAACAGACTGTGTGATGTAAAGGGAAATCATTCCATAAGAAGGTGTTATAATAGGAAAAGGCCCATTGGCCTTTTGGCTTCTTTTAACTCTGAGGACAGACAGGAGTCCTGTATTCTGAGAGCAGAGAGTCCTGATTGGAGCAGAAGGTTTAAAGAGATCAGGCAGGAAGGAAGGGGCGTGTCCATTTAGAGTTTAAAGTCAAAACCAATGAAGAGAAGCTAAAACTTGTGTAATATGCCTTTTTCACAACAGCCATTTTGACATGTCAATGCAGAGTAATCACAGGTGTAATTAATATTACTAATTATGGCCCTTATCTATTGAAGCCTGCTGAAGCTGGCTCAGTGAAATGGCTGTGACACAGTAAATAGAGTTTGTGTGTGTGTGTGTGCGTGTGTGTGTGTCAACCTGCTCTATTAGATAATCTCCTCCACCTGTGAACCAGCACTCAACGGTTACCAGGGAAACCTTTGATCTTAACTGCTTTGATGTTACTTCTAAAGTTAGACAGAGTTTTAAATGGTATCTATTAGAGAAACAGCCACCGAACAACTCCCTCTGTGACAAAAACCGTGAGTCCTATCGCTTAGATTCTTTAGGAGAGGAGTAAGGACCCTCAGATGAAGAGATGGTGCGAGATTGGTGTGTGTAGTGTCAAAAATGTGGCCTCAGCAGCAGTTTCAAAAACTAGTACCTCTTGCAATCTTCCAAAAAAATTTGACATATTTAACATGGGGCTCAAAGGAGGCTGAAGGTGATCTTACAGTCACTTCCAGGCATTTATCAGAAAATGTGTAAGTCCGACTGATTCCATAACTACATGACTGCGACCAGCACAAGCTTACCAACATTTCTGGGGAGAAATTTTGTATGAAGAGGGAAAATTGTGGAAATGGCAGCGAGTTAGAAATATTTTTTCAGTAAGATTTTAAAGCCTCTCCTCACTCTATCACTGATTGCCTCACTCTAGGGAGAGCAATACACACTAATGTAAAAGTCTGAGAAGAGCACTTTTACCAAGCTCCAAACAAGGTTAAATATTTCAAAAAGTACAAATGTGATTTAAAAGTTGAATAATAGCCAGAATCTAAGGAAGATGTGAAAGATTTTAGAGTTGGAATGGAGTTTCTAGGTGAAAGTATGAATGAGCAGTGAAGAGTTGAAAACGCTTGAAAGTTTTTAAATTCTGAACATGTCTTCCATTCATTTCAATGCAAAATTTTTGATGAATTATGGTTAATAAATCTTAAAATATGAAAGTTATGAATGAGATTAGTAATAGCGCACATGTCCTAATTTAGCTGCACGTTTTAATGTTTGAATGGGGTTTCTATGTTGAAAAATGTGGAAGCAGTAGCATTGGAAAAAAAGTGGGGAGAAGAAAAATAATAATAAAAACTAGAAAAGCAATTTCTGAAGAAATCGCGGTGTGAATGCCGGTTGCTGAAGAGCTGACGCTACGCTGTAATGCCGGCTTGAATGTTGTGAGAAGAAGGTGAAGTAGTAAGAATAGATGGAAAATAGGAAAGGGTTTAATTCTTATGAATATCACTGAAAAGTTGAATAATACCAATAGTGTATAAAAGATGTGGAATATTTTAAGGTTTTTGAATAGCTGACGCTAAACTGCATTGCTGATTTTAATCTGTATGAAGAAGGGGAAGAAGTAGGAAAATAGTTGGAAAAGTGGGAATGAGTTTAATTTAATTTAATTTAATTAATTTGTATGAATATCATTGAAAAGTTGAATAATACCAATAGTGTATAAAAGATGTGGAAGATTTTAAGGTTTTTGAATAGCTGAATCAATATTGCATTGATGGTTTTAATCTGTATGAAGAAGGATATAGAAACAGAAGAATATGAATCAGTTGATAAAAGTTGTAAATCCATGAAAAGCAGCTGAAGCATTACAAATTGTTTGTCACTCGATGTCACTGTAAATGAGGGCAACCTCAGTGAATTTTCGAGTTTAAATAAAGGTTAATAATAAATAGTTAATTCTGAGTTCCCTGTTGTTACCTTTTGGGGCTTTTATTTTGAAAAACTAAGTGAATCCCTAGTTTCCTGTTAACATACAATGAGACTTGGGGGCTTTTATTTTGAAAAAAAAGTCTCACTGGGAGCTTCCTGTTAAGAAACAGTCACTCTATGGGGCTTTTATTTTGAAGGGATATGTTGGGGTGAGACATAATTACACTCTCTAATGTCCACAGGGACAATATTCCATAAGAAAGAGTTATGGCAGGCCTCATTGTGAGCATCCTGTTATGATACAGTCACACTATGGGGCTTTTATTTTGAAGGGATGTGTTTGTGGGGGGGAGTCAGACAGAAACAGACTGTGTCATGTAAAGGGAAATCATTCCATAAGAAGGTGTTATGATAGGAAAAGGCCCATTGGCCTGTTGGCTTCTTTTAACTCTGAGGACAGACAGGAGTCCTGTATTCTGAGAGCAGAGAGTCCTGATTGGAGCAGAAGGTTTAAAGAGATCAGGCAGGAAGGAAGGGGCGTGTCCATTTACAGTTTAAAGTCAAAACCAATGAAGAGAAGCTAAAACTGGTGTAATATGCCTTTTTCACAGCTGCCATTTTGACATGTCAATACAGAGTAATCACAGGTGTAATTAATATCACTAATTATGGCCCTGATATATTGAAGCCTGCTGAAGCTGGCTCAGTGAAATGGCTGTGACACAGTAAATAGAGGTTGTGTGTGTGTGTGTGTGTGTGTGTGTGTGTGTGTGTGTGTGTGTGTGTGTGTGTGTGTGTGTGTGTGTGTGTGTGTGTGTGTGTGTGTGTGTGTGTGTGTGTGCCAGCATGTGTGCCTGCCTGTGTGCGTGTGTGTGTGTGCGTGTGTGTGCGTGCGCGCGTGTGTGTGCGTGTGTGCGTGCGTGCGTGCGTGCGTGCGATTGTACGTGTGTGCGTGCGTGTGTTTGTGTGTGTGTGTGTGTGTATGTGTGTGCGTCGGCCTTTCCTGCTTAGTTAATCTAATTCACCTGTAACCAGCAATCAACGGTTACCAGGGAAACCTTTGAACTTAACTGCTTTGATGTGTTGAATGATCTCCAGTTAGACAGACTCAATGAGAGAAACAGCATCAAACAACTCCCTCTGTGACAAAAACCGTGAGTCCTATCGCTTAGATTCTTTAGGAGAGGAGTAAGGACCCTCAGATGAAGAGATGGTGCGAGATTGGTGTGTGTAGTGTCAAAAATGTGGTCTCAGCAGCAGTTTCAATAACTAGTACCTCTTGCAATCTTCCCAAAAAATTTGAGAAAATTAACATGGAGCTCAAAGGAGGCTGAAGGTGATCTTCCTGTCACTTCCAAGCATTTATCAGAAAATGTGTAAGTCCGACTGATTCCATAACTACATGACTGCGACCAGCACAAGCTTACCAACATTTCTGGGAAGAAATTTTGTATGAAGAGTGAAAATTGTGGAAATGGCAGCGAGTTAGAAATATTTTTTCAGTAAGATTTTAAAGCCTCTCCTCACTCTAGCGTTGATTGCCTCACTCTAACGAACGCAATACACACTAATGTTAAAGTCTGAGAAGGGCACTTTTACCAAGCTCCAAACAAGGTTAAGTATTTCAAAAAGTACAAATGGGATTTAAAAGTTGTATAATAGCCAGAATCTAAGGAAGATGTGGAACATTTTAGAGTTTGAATGGAGTTTCTAGGTGAAAGTATGAATGAGCAGTGAAGAGTTGAAAACGCTTGAAAGTTTTTAAATTCTGAACATGTCTTCCATTCATTTCAATGCAAAATTTTTGATGAATTATGGTTAATAAATCTTAAAATATGAAAGTTATGAATGAGATTAGTAATACCGCACATGTCCTAATTCAGCTGCACGTTTTAATGTTTGAATGGGATTTCTATGTTGAAAAATGTGGAAGCAGTAGCATTGGAAAAAAAGTGGGGAGAAGAAAAATAATAAAAATAAAGAATGTAGAATAACATATGTTGTGAATGCTTCCAGCATTCACACCAACTAGAAAAGCAATTTCTGAAGAAATCGCGGTGTGAATGCCGGTTGCTGAAGAGCTGACGCTACGTTGTAATGCCGGCTTGAATGTTGTGAGAAGAAGGTGAAGTAGTAGGAATAGATGGAAAATAGGAAAGGGTTTAATTCTTATGAATATCACTGAAAAGTTGAATAATACCAATAGTGTATGAAAGATGTGGAATATTTTAAGGTTTTTGAATAGCTGACGCTAAACTGCATTGCAGATTTTAATCTGTATGAAGAAGGGGAAGAAGTAGGAAAATAGTTGGAAAAGTGGGAATGAGTTTAATTTGTATGAATATCATTTAAAAGGTGAATAATACCAATAGTTTATAAAAGATGTGGAATATTTTAAGGTTTTTGAATAGCTGAGGCTAAACTGCATTGCTGATTTTAATCTGTATGAAGAAGTTGAAGAAATAGGAAAATAGTTGGAAAAGTGGGAATGGGTTTAATTTAAATTAATTTAATTAATTTGTATGAATATCATTGAAAAGTTGAATAATACCAATAGTGTATAAAAGATGTGGAAGATTTTAAGGTTTTTGAATAGCTGACGCAATACTGCATTGATGGTTTTAATGTGTATGAAGAAGGATGTAGAAACAGAAGAATATGAATCAGTAGATACAAGTTGTAAATGCATGAAAAGCAGCTGAAGCATTACAAATTGTTTGTCACTCGATGTCACTGTAAATGAGGGCAACCTCAGTGAATTTTTGAGTTTAAATAAAGGTTAATAATTAATAGTTAATTCTGAGTTCCCTGTTGTTACCTTTTGGGGCTTTTATTTTGAAAAACTAAGTGAATCCCTAGTTTCCTGTTAACATACAATGAGACTTGGGGGCTTTTATTTTGAAAAACAAGTCTCACTGGGAGCTTCCTTTTAAGAAACAGTCACTCTATGGGGCTTTTATTTTGAAGGGATATGTTGGGGGGAGACATAATTACACTCTCTGATGTCCACAGGGACAATATTCCATTAGAAAGAGTCATGGCAGGCCTCATTGTGAGCATCCTGTTAAGATACAATCACTCTATGGGGCTTTTATTTTGAAGGGTTGTGTGTGTGGGGGGGAGTCAGACAGAAACAGACTGTGTCATGTAAAGGGAAATCATTCCATAAGAAGGTGTTATGATAGGAAAAGGCCCATTGGCCTGTTGGCTTCTTTTAACTCTGAGGACAGACAGGAGTCCTGTATTCTGAGAGCAGAGAGTCCTGATTGGAGCAGAAGGTTTAAGGAGATCAAGCAGGAAGGAAGGGGCGTGTCCATTTACAGTTTAAAGTCAAAACCAATGAAGGGAAGCTAAAACTGGTGTAATATGCCTCTTTCACAGCAGCCATTTTGACATGTCAATGCAGAGTAATCACAGGTGTAATTAATATCACTAATTATGGCCCTGCTGAAGCTGGCTCAGTGAAATGGCTGTGAGACAGTAAATAGAGTTTGTGTGTGTGTGCGTGTGTGTGTGTGTGTGCGTGTGTGTGCGTGCGCGTGTGCGTGTGTGTGCGTGTGTGCGCGTTTGTGGGTGCGTGCGCGTGTGTGGGCGTGCGTGCGCGTGTGTGTGCGTGAGCGCGCGTGTGTGCGTGTGTGTGCGCGTGTGTGTGTGCGTGCGCGTGCCTGCGGTCTGACTGGTCAAACAGACAGTAACTGTATAGGGATAAATGTAATTTAAACTTGTACAGTTAAAAAGAGCTTAAGAGCAATGCACCAATCAGAGACAGGCAGAGATTGATGGAGATCTAATCAGTCAATCAGAAACACCTGTTTGTGTCTGAAAGTGCTGAGTTATGGTTGGGAATGACTGGTGAAAACACATAGAAGGTACTACCTGAAAAAGACCCGTCATTTAAAAACTATAAGTGGTATAGCTGAAATCTCCTCAGTTTGAGCACCTCAAGGCTTTGATGAAGATGTAGACGTGTCGTTTGTGTGGTTAAAGTTAAAAATGACTGCGAGCTGGCAGTTTCAAAAGTCTCCACAGTTGACTTTTTTTCAAGACTCTGAGATGTGAATTAACATTGCAGTGGATGAGAGTAAGAAGGAATGTCTTGGTGCTTTGAAGGACATAAATCCCAAACTGTAACACCTATTGCTTAAATGGGCACATTCTCTGAAAGAAGACAAGCATACCTACGTTTTGAGTTATTAATTTTGTATGAAGAGTGAAATTTGTGGAAATGGCAGCGAGTTATAAATATTTTTTCAGTAAGATTTTAAAGCCTCTCTTCACTCTAGCGCTGATCGCCTCACTCTAACGAGCGCAATACACACTAATGTAAAAGTCTGAGAAGAGCACTTTTACCAAGCTCCAAACAAGGTTAAATATTTCAAAAAGTACAAATGTGATTTAAAAGTTGAATAATAGCCAGAATCTAAGAAAGATGTGAAAGATTTTAGAGTTTGAATGGAGTTTCTAGGTGAAAGTATGAATGAGCAGTGAAGAGTTGAAAACGCTTGAAAGTTTTTTAATTCTGAACATGTCTTCCATTCATTTCAATGCAAAATTTTTGATGAATTATGGTTAATAAATCTTAAAATATGAAAGTTATGAATGAGATTAGTAATACCGCACATGTCCTAATTCAGCTGCACGTTTTAATGTTTGAATGGGATTTCTATGTTGAAAAATGTGGAAGCAGTAGCATTGGAAAAAAAGAGGGCGGAAGAAAAATAATAATAATAAAAATAAACGGGTAGAATAACAGAGGTTGTGAATGCTTCCAGCATTCACACCAACTAGAAAAGCAATTTCTGAAGAAATCGCGGTGTGAATGCCGGTTGCTGAAGAGCTGACGCTACGCTGAAATGCTGGCTTGAATGTTGTGAGAAGAAGGTGAAGTAGTAGGAATAGATGGAAAATAGGAAAGGGTTTAATTCTTATGAATATCACTGAAAAGTTGAATAATACCAATGGTGTATGAAAGATGTGGAATATTTTAAGGTTTTTGAATAGCTGACGCTAAACTGCATTGCTGATTTTAATCTGTATGAAGAAGGGGAAGAAATAGGAAAATAGTTGGAAAAGTGGGAATGGGTTTAATTTAATTTAATTTAATTAATTTGTATGAATATCATTGAAAAGTTGAATAATACCAATAGTGTATAAAAGATGTGGAAGATTTTAAGGTTTTTGAATAGCTGAACCAATACTGCATTGATGGTTTTAATCTTTATGAAGAAGGATATAGAAACAGAAGAATATGAATCAGTAGATAAGAGTTGTAAATGCATGAAAAGCAGCTGAAGCATTATAAATTGTTTGTCACTCGATGTCACTGTAAATGAGGGCAACCTCAGTGAATTTTCGAGTTTAAATAAAGGTTAATAATAAATAGTTAATTCTGAGTTCCCTGTTGCTACCTTTTGGGGCTTTTATTTTGAAAAACTAAGTGAATCCCTAGTTTCCTGTTAACATACAATGAGACTTGGGGGCTTTTATTTTGAAAAAAAAGTCTCACTGGGAGCTTCCTGTTAAGAAACAGTCACTCTATGGGGCTTTTATTTTGAAGGGATATGTTGGGGGGAGACATAATTACACTCTCTGATGTCCACAGGGACAATTTTCCATAAGAAAGAGTTATGGCAGGCCTCATTGTGAGCATCCTGTTAAGATACAGTCACTCTATGGGGCTTTTATTTTGAAGGGATGTGTTGGGGGGAGACATAATTAATCTCTCTGATGTCCACAGGGACAATATTCCATAAGAAAGAGTTATGGCAGGCCTCATTGTGAGCATCCTGTTAAGATACAGTCACTCTATGGGGCTTTTATTTTGAAGGGATGTGTTGGGGGGAGACATAATTACACTCTCTGATGTCCACAGGGACAATAGTCCATAAGAAAGAGGTATGGCAGGCCTCATTGTGAGGATCCTGTTAAGATACAATCACTCTATGGGGCTTTTATTTTGAAGGGTTGTGTGTGTGGGGGGGGGTCAGACAGAAACAGACTGTGTGATGTAAAGGGAAATCATTCCATAAGAAGGTGTTATAATAGGAAAAGGCCCATTGGCCTGTTGGCTTCTTTTAACTCTAAGGACAGACAGGAGTCCTGTATTCTGAGAGCAGAGAGTCCTGATTGGAGCAGAAGGTTTAAAGAGATCAGGCAGGAAGGAAGGGGCGTGTCCATTTAGAGTTTAAAGTCAAAACCAATGAAGAGAAGCTAAAACTTGTGTAATATGCCTTTTTCACAACAGCCATTTTGACATGTCAATGCAGAGTAATCACAGGTGTAATTAATATTACTAATTATGGCCCTTATCTATTGAAGCCTGCTGAAGCTGGCTCAGTGAAATGGCTGTGACACAGTAAATAGAGTTTGTGTGTGTGTGTGTGTGCGTGTGTGTGTGTCAACCTGCTCTAATAGATAATCTCCTCCACCTGTGAACCAGCACTCAACGGTTACCAGGGAAACCTTTGATCTTAACTGCTTTGATGTTACTTCTAAAGTTAGACAGAGTTTTAAATGGTATCTATTAGAGAAACAGCCACCGAACAACTCCCTCTGTGACAAAAACCGTGAGTCCTATCGCTTAGATTCTTTAGGAGAGGAGTATGGACCCTCAGATGAAGAGATGGTGCGAGATTGGTGTGTGTAGTGTCAAAAATGTGGCCTCAGCAGCAGTTTCAAAAACTAGTACCTCTTGCAATCTTCCAAAAAAATTTGACATATTTAACATGGGGCTCAAAGGAGGCTGAAGGTGATCTTACAGTCACTTCCAGGCATTTATCAGAAAATGTGTAAGTCCGACTGATTCCATAACTACATGACTGCGACCAGCACAAGCTTACCAACATTTCTGGGAAGAAATTTTGCATGAAGAGTGAAAATTGTGGAAATGGCAGCGAGTTAGAAATATTTTTTCAGTAAGATTTTAAAGCCTCTTTTCACTCTAGCGCTGATCGCCTCACTCTAACGAGCGCAATACACACTAATGTAAAAGT
This sequence comes from Sebastolobus alascanus, assembly GCA_916701645.2. NCBI lineage: Eukaryota > Metazoa > Chordata > Actinopteri > Perciformes > Sebastidae > Sebastolobus > Sebastolobus alascanus. The sequence goes on from CAKAOJ020001430.1 coordinate 16,384, forward strand.
CTGAGAAGAGCACTTTTACCAAGCTCCAAACAAGGTTAAATATTTCAAAAAGTACAAATGTGATTTAAAAGTTGAATAATAGCCAGAATCTAGGGAAGATGTGAAAGATTTTAGAGTTGGAATGGAGTTTCTAGGTGAAAGTATGAATGAGCAGTGAAGAGTTGAAAACGCTTGAAAGTTTTTAAATTCTGAACATGTCTTCCATTCATTTCAATGCAAAATTTTTGATGAATTATGGTTAATAAATCTTAAAATATGAAAGTTATGAATGAGATTAGTAATACCGCACATGTCCTAATTTAGCTGCACGTTTTAATGTTTGAATGGGGTTTCTATGTTGAAAAATGTGGAAGCAGTAGCATTGGAAAAAAAGAGGGCGGAAGAAAAATAATAATAAAAACTAGAAAAGCAATTTCTGAAGAAATCGCGGTGTGAATGCCGGTTGCTGAAGAGCTGACGCTACGCTGAAATGCCGGCTTGAATGTTGTGAGAAGAAGGTGAAGTAGTAGGAATAGATGGCAAATAGGAAAGGGTTTAATTCTTATGAATATCACTGAAAAGTTGAATAATACCAATAGTGTATGAAAGATGTGGAATATTTTAAGGTTTTTGAATAGCTGACGCTAAACTGCATTGCTGATTTTAATCTGTATGAAGAAGGGGAAGAAGTAGGAAAATAGTTGGAAAATGGGAATGAGTTTAATTTGTATGAATATCATTGAAAAGTTGAATAATACCAATAGTGTATAAAAGATGTGGAAGATTTTAAGGTTTTTGAATAGCTGACGCAATACTGCATTGATGGTTTTAATCTGTATGAAGAAGGATGTAGAAACAGAAGAATATGAATCAGTAGATACAAGTTGTAAATGCATGAAAAGCAGCTGAAGCATTACAAATTGTTTGTCACTCGATGTCACTGTAAATGAGGGCAACCTCAGTGAATTTTTGAGTTTAAATAAAGGTTAATAATTAATAGTTAATTCTGAGTTCCCTGTTGTTACCTTTTGGGGCTTTTATTTTGAAAAACTAAGTGAATCCCTAGTTTCCTGTTAACATACAATGAGACTTGGGGGCTTTTATTTTGAAAAAAAAGTCTCACTGGGAGCTTCCTGTTAAGAAACAGTCACTCTATGGGGCTTTTATTTTGAAGGGATGTGTTGGGGGGAGACATAATTACACTCTCTGATGTCCACAGGGACAATATTCCATAAGAAAGAGTCATGGCAGGCCTCATTGTGAGCATCCTGTTAAGATACAATCACTCTATGGGGCTTTTATTTTGAAGGGTTGTGTGTTTGGGGGGGAGTCAGACAGAAACAGACTGTGTCATGTAAAGGGAAATCATTCCATAAGAAGGTGTTATGATAGGAAAAGGCCCATTGGCCTGTTGGCTTCTTTTAACTCTGAGGACAGACAGGAGTCCTGTATTCTGAGAGCAGAGAGTCCTGATTGGAGCAGAAGGTTTAAGGAGATCAGGCAGGAAGGAAGGGGCGTGTCCATTTACAGTTTAAAGTCAAAACCAATGAAGGGAAGCTAAAATTGGTTTAATATGCCTCTTTCACAGCAGCCATTTTGACATGTGAATGCAGAGTAATCACAGGTGTAATTAATATCACTAATTATGGCCCTGCTGAAGCTGGCTCAGTGAAATGGCTGTGAGACAGTAAATAGAGTTTGTGTGTGCGTGTGTGTGCGTGCGCGTGTGCATGTGTGTGCGTGTGTGCGCGTTTGTGGGTGCGTGCGCGTGTGTGCGCGTGCGTGCGCGTGTGTGTGCGTGAGCGCGCGTGTGTGTGCGCGTGTGTGTGTGCGTGCGCGTGCCTGCGGTCTGACTGGTCAAACAGACAGTAACTGTATAGGGATAAATGTAATTTAAACTTGTATAGTTAAAAAGAGCTTAAGAGCAATGCACCAATCAGAGACAGGCAGAGATTGATGGAGATCTAATCAGTCAATCAGAAACACCTGTTTGTGTCTGAAAGTGCTGAGTTATGGTTGGGAATGACTGGTGAAAACACAGAGAAGGTACTACCTGAAAAAGACCCGTCATTTAAAAACTATAAGTGGTATAGCTGAAATCTCCTCAGTTTAAGCACCTCAAGGCTTTGATGAAGATGTAGACGTGTCGTTTGTGTGGTTAAAGTTAAAAATGACTGCGAGCTGGCAGTTTCAAAAGTCTCCACAGTTGACTTTTTTTCAAGACTCTGAGATGTGAATTAACATTGCAGTGGATGAGATGAAAAAGGGATAACTCGGTGCTTTGGAGGAAATAAATCCCTAACTGTAACACCTATTGCTTAAATGGGCACATTATCTGAAAGAAGACAAGCATACCTACGTTTTGAGGTATTAATTTTGTATGAAGAGTGAAAATTGTGGAAATGGCAGCGAGTTAGAAATATTTTTTCAGTAAGATTTTAAAGCCTCTCTTCACTCTAGCGCTGATAGCCTCACTCTAACGAGCGCAATACACACTAATGTAAAAGTCTGAGAAGAGCACTTTTACCAAGCTCCAAACAAGGTTAAATATTTCAAAAAGTACAAATGTGATTTAAAAGTTGAATAATAGCCAGAATCTAAGAAAGATGTGAAAGATTTTAGAGTTTGAATGGAGTTTCTAGGTGAAAGTATGAATGAGCAGTGAAGAGTTGAAAACGCTTGAAAGTTTTTTAATTCTGAACATGTCTTCCATTCATTTCAATGCAAAATTTTTGATGAATTATGGTTAATAAATCTTAAAATATGAAAGTTATGAATGAGATTAGTAATAGCGCACATGTCCTAATTGAGCTGCACGTTTTAATGTTTGAATGGAGTTTCTATGTTGAAAACTGTGGAACGGGTAGTGTTTTGAAAAAAGTGTGGGGAAAAATAATAATAATAAATTTTGTAGAATAACAGAGGTTGTGAATGCTTCCAGCATTCACACCAATAAACGGGTAGAATAACATATGTTGTGAATGCTTCCAGCATTCACACCAACTAGAAAAGCAATTTCTGAAGAAATCGCGGTGTGAATGCTGGTTGCTGAAGAGCTGACGCTACGCTGAAATGCCGGCTTGAATGTTGTGAGAAGAAGGTGAAGTAGTAGGAATAGATGGAAAATAGGAAAGGGTTTAATTCTTATGAATATCACTGAAAAGTTGAATAATACCAATGGTGTATGAAAGATGTGGAATATTTTAAGGTTTTTGAATAGCTGACGCTAAACTGCATTGCTGATTTTAATCTGTATGAAGAAGGGGAAGAAGTAGGAAAATAGTTGGAAAAGTGGGAATGGGTTTAATTTAATTTAATTTAATTAATTTGTATGGATATCATTGAAAAGTTGAATAATACCAATAGTGTATAAAAGATGTGGAAGATTTTAAGGTTTTTGAATAGCTGAACCAATACTGCATTGATGGTTTTAATCTGTATGAAGAAGGATATAGAAACAGAAGAATATGAATCAGTAGATAAAAGTTGTAAATGCATGAAAAGCAGCTGAAGCATTACAAATTGTTTGTCACTCGATGTCACTGTAAATGAGGGCAACCTCAGTGAATTTTCGAGTTTAAATAAAGGTTAATAATAAATAGTTAATTCTGAATTCCCTGTTGTTACCTTTTGGGGCTTTTATTTTGAAAAACTAAGTGAATCCCTAGTTTCCTGTTAACATACAATGAGACTTGGGGGCTTTTATTTTGAAAAAAAAGTCTCACTGGGAGCTTCCTGTTAAGAAACAGTCACTCTATGGGGCTTTTATTTTGAAGGGATATGTTGGGGGGAGACATAATTACACTCTCTGATGTCCACAGGGACAATATTCCATAAGAAAGAGGTATGAAAGGCCTCATTGTGAGCCTCCTGTTAGGATACAGTCACTCTATGGGGCTTTTATTTTGAAGGGATTTGTTGGGGGGACACATAATTACACTCTCTGATGTCCACAGGGACAATATTCCATAAGAAAGAGGTATGGCAGGCCTCATTGTGAGCATCCTGTTAAGATACAGTCACTCTATGGGGCTTTTATTTTGAAGGGATGTGTGGGGGGGAGACATAATTACACTCTCTGATGTCCACAGGGACAATATTCCATAAGAAAGAGGTATGGCAGGCCTCGTTGTGAGCATCCTGTTAAGATACAGTCACTCTACGGGGCTTTTATTTTGAAGGGATGTGTTGGGGGGGAGACATAATTACACTCTCTGATGTCCACAGGGACAATATTTCATAAGAAAGAGGTATGGTAGGCCACATTGTGAGCATCCTGTTAAGATACAGTCACTCTATGGGGCTTTTATTTTGAAGGGATGTGTTGGGGGGACACATAATTACACTCTATGATGTCCACAGGGACAATATTCCATAAGAAAGAGGTATGACAGGCCTCATTGTGAGCATCCTGTTAAGATACAGTCACTCTATGGGGCTTTTATTTTGAAGGGTTGTGTGTCTGTGTGTGTGTGGGGGGGAGTCAGACAGAAACAGACTGTGTGATGTAAAGGGAAATCATTCCATAAGAAGGTGTTATAATAGGAAAAGGCCCATTGGCCTGTTGGCTTCTTTTAACTCTGAGGACAGACAGGAGTCCTGTATTCTGAGAGCAGAGAGTCCTGATTGGAGCAGAAGGTTTAAAGAGATCAGGCAGGAAGGAAGGGGCGTGTCCATTTAGAGTTTAAAGTCAAAACCAATGAAGAGAAGCTAAAACTTGTGTAATATGCCTTTTTCACAACAGCCATTTTGACATGTGAATGCAGAGTAATCACAGGTGTAATTAATATCACTAATTATGGCCCTGATCTATTGAAGCCTGCTGAAGCTGGCTCAATGAAATGGCTGCGACACAGTAAATAGAGTTTGTGTGTGTGTGTGCGTGTGCGTGTGTCAGCCTACTCTATTGGTTAATCTCGTCCAGCTGAGAACCAGCAATCAACGGTTACCAGGGTAACCTTTGATCTTAACTGCTTTGATGTTACTTCTAAAGTTAGACAGAGTTTTAAATGGTATCTATTAGAGAAACAGCTTTCGAACAACTCCATCTGTGACAAAAAACGTGAGTCCTATCGCTTAGATTCTTTAGGAGAGGAGTAAGGACCCTCAGATGAAGAGATGGTGCGAGATTGGTGTGTGTAGTTTCAAAAATGTGGCCTCAGCAGCAGTTTCAAAAACTAGTACCTCTTGCAATCTTCCAAAAAAATTTGACATATTTAACATGGGGCTCAAAGGGAGCTGAAGTTGATCTTACAGTCACTTCCAGGCATTTATCAGAAAATGTGTAAGTCCGACTGATTCCATAACTACATGACTGCGACCAGCACAAGCTTACCAACATTTCTGGGAAGAAATTTTGCATGAAGAGTGAAAATTGTGGAAATGGCAGCGAGTTAGAAATAATTTTTCAGTAAGATTTTAAAGCCTCTCCTAACTCTATCACTGATGGCCTCACTCTAACGAGCGCAATACACACTAATGTAAAAGTCTGAGAGGAGCACTTTTACCAAGGTCCAAACAAGGTTAAATATTTCAAAAAGTACAAATGTGATTTAAAAGTTGAATAATAGCCAGAATCTAAGGAAGATGTGAAAGATTTTAGAGTTTGAATGGAGTTTCTAGGTGAAAGTATGAATGAGCAGTGAAGAGTTGAAAACGCTTGAAAGTTTTTTAATTCTGAACATGTCTTCCATTCATTTCAATGCAAAATTTTTGATGAATTATGGTTAATAAATCTTAAAATATGAAAGTTATGAATGAGATTAGTAATAGCGCACATGTCCTAATTTAGCTGCACGTTTTAATGTTTGAATGGAGTTTCTATGTTGAAAAATGTGGAAGGAGTAGCGTTGGAAAAAAACCTTACGGAAGAAAAATAAAAATAAAGAATGTAGAATAACATAGGTTGTGAATGCTTCCAGCATTCACACCAATAAAGAATGTAGAATAACATAGGTTGTGAATGCTTCCAGCATTCACACCAATAAACGGGTAGAATAACATATGTTTTGAATGCTTCCAGCATTCACACCAACTAGAAAAGCAATTTCTGAAGAAATCGCGGTGTGAATGCTGGTTGCTGAAGAGCTGACGCTACGCTGTAATGCCGGCTTGAATGTTGTGAGAAGAAGGTGAAGTAGTAGGAATAGATGGAAAATAGGAAAGGGTTTAATTCTTATGAATATCACTGAAAAGTTGAATAATATCAATAGTGTATGAAAGATGTGGAATATTTTAAGGTTTTTGAATGGCTGACGCTAAACTGCATTGCTGATTTTAATCTGTATGAAGAAGGGGAAGAAGTGGGAAAATAGTTGGAAAATGGGAATGAGTTTAATTTGTATGAATATCATTGAAAAGGTGAATAATACCAATAGTGTATAAAAGATGTGGAATATTTTAAGGTTTTTGAATAGCTGACGCTAAACTGCATTGCTGATTTTAATCTGTATGAAGAAGGGGAAGAAGTAGGAAAATAGTTGGAAAATGGGAATGAGTTTAATTTGTATGAATATCACTGAAAAGGTGAATAATACCAATAGTGTATAAAAGATGTGGAATATTTTAAGGTTTTTGAATAGCTGATGCAATACTGCATTGATGGTTTTAATCTGTATGAAGAAGGATATAGAAACAGAAGAATATGAATCAGTAGATAAAAGTTGTAAATGCATGAAAAGCAGCTGAAGCATTATAAATTGTCTGATACTCGATATCACTGTAAATGAGGGCAACCTCAGTGAATTTTTGAGTTTAAATAAAGGTTAATAATAAATAGTTAATTCTGAGTTCCCTATTGTTACCTTTTGGGGCTTTTATTTTGAAAAACTAAGTGAATCCCTACTGTCCTGTTAACATACAATGAGACTTGGGGGCTTTTATTTTGTAAAACAAGTCTCACTGGGAGCTTCCTGTTAAGAAACAGTCACTCTATGGGGCTTTTATTTTGAAGGGATGTGTTGGGGGGGAGACATAATTACACTCTCTGATGTCCACAGGGACAATATTCCATAAGAAAGAGGTATGGTAGGCCTCATTGTGAGCATCCTGTTAAGATACAGTCACTCTATGGGGCTTTTATTTTGAAGGGATGTGTGGGGGGGAGACATAATTACACTCTCTGATGTCCACAGGGACAATATTCCATAAGAAAGAGGTATGGCAGGCCTCGTTGTGAGCATCCTGTTAAGATACAGTCACTCTACGGGGCTTTTATTTTGAAGGTATGTGTTGGGGGGGAGACATAATTACACTCTCTGATGTCCACAGGGACAATATTTCATAAGAAAGAGGTATGGTAGGCCACATTGTGAGCATCCTGTTAAGATACAGTCACTCTATGGGGCTTTTATTTTGAAGGGATGTGTTGGGGGGACACATAATTACACTCTATGATGTCCACAGGGACAATATTCCATAAGAAAGAGGTATGACAGGCCTCATTGTGAGCATCCTGTTAAGATACAGTCACTCTATGGGGCTTTTATTTTGAAGGGTTGTGTGTCTGTGTGTGTGTGGGGGGGAGTCAGACAGAAACAGACTGTGTGATGTAAAGGGAAATCATTCCATAAGAAGGTGTTATAATAGGAAAAGGCCCATTGGCCTGTTGGCTTCTTTTAACTCTGAGGACAGACAGGAGTCCTGTATTCTGAGAGCAGAGAGTCCTGATTGGAGCAGAAGGTTTAAAGAGATCAGGCAGGAAGGAAGGGGCGTGTCCATTTAGAGTTTAAAGTCAAAACCAATGAAGAGAAGCTAAAACTTGTGTAATATGCCTTTTTCACAACAGCCATTTTGACATGTGAATGCAGAGTAATCACAGGTGTAATTAATATCACTAATTATGGCCCTGATCTATTGAAGCCTGCTGAAGCTGGCTCAATGAAATGGCTGCGACACAGTAAATAGAGTTTGTGTGTGTGTGTGTGTGTGCGTGTGTCAGCCTACTCTATTGGTTAATCTCGTCCAGCTGAGAACCAGCAATCAACGGTTACCAGGGTAACCTTTGATCTTAACTGCTTTGATGTTACTTCTAAAGTTAGACAGAGTTTTAAATGGTATCTATTAGAGAAACAGCTTTCGAACAACTCCATCTGTGACAAAAAACGTGAGTCCTATCGCTTAGATTCTTTAGGAGAGGAGTAAGGACCCTCAGATGAAGAGATGGTGCGAGATTGGTGTGTGTAGTTTCAAAAATGTGGCCTCAGCAGCAGTTTCAAAAACTAGTACCTCTTGCAATCTTCCAAAAAAATTTGACATATTTAACATGGGGCTCAAAGGGAGCTGAAGTTGATCTTACAGTCACTTCCAGGCATTTATCAGAAAATGTGTAAGTCCGACTGATTCCATAACTACATGACTGCGACCAGCACAAGCTTACCAACATTTCTGGGAAGAAATTTTGCATGAAGAGTGAAAATTGTGGAAATGGCAGCGAGTTAGAAATAATTTTTCAGTAAGATTTTAAAGCCTCTCCTCACTCTATCACTGATGGCCTCACTCTAACGAGCGCAATACACACTAATGTAAAAGTCTGAGAGGAGCACTTTTACCAAGGTCCAAACAAGGTTAAATATTTCAAAAAGTACAAATGTGATTTAAAAGTTGAATAATAGCCAGAATCTAAGGAAGATGTGAAAGATTTTAGAGTTTGAATGGAGTTTCTAGGTGAAAGTATGAATGAGCAGTGAAGAGTTGAAAACGCTTGAAAGTTTTTTAATTCTGAACATGTCTTCCATTCATTTCAATGCAAAATTTTTGATGAATTATGGTTAATAAATCTTAAAATATGAAAGTTATGAATGAGATTAGTAATAGCGCACATGTCCTAATTTAGCTGCACGTTTTAATGTTTGAATGGAGTTTCTATGTTGAAAAATGTGGAAGGAGTAGCGTTGGAAAAAAACCTTACGGAAGAAAAATAAAAATAAAGAATGTAGAATAACATAGGTTGTGAATGCTTCCAGCATTCACACCAATAACTAGAAAAGCAATTTCTGAAGAAATCGCGGTGTGAATGCCGGTTGCTGAAGAGCTGACGCTACGCTGAAATGCCGGCTTGAATGTTGTGAGAAGAAGGTGAAGTAGTAGGAATAGATGGAAAATAGGAAAGGGTTTAATTCTTATGAATATCACTGAAAAGTTGAATAATACCAATAGTGTATGAAAGATGTGGAATATTTTAAGGTTTTTGAATAGCTGACGCTAAACTGCATTGCTGATTTTAATCTGTATGAAGAACGGGAAGAAGTAGGAAAATAGTTGGAAAAGTGGGAATGAGTTTAATTTGTATGAATATCATTGAAAAGTTGAATAATACCAATAGTGTATAAAAGATGTGGAATATTTTAAGGTTTTTGAATAGCTGACGCTAAACTGCATTGCTGACTTTAAACTGTATGAAGAAGGGGAAGGAGGAAAATAGTTGGAAAAGTGGGAATGAGTTTAATTTGTATGAATATCATTGAAAAGTTGATAATACCAATAGTGTATGAAAGATGTGGAAGATTTTAAGGTTTTTGAATAGCTGACGCTAAACTGCATTGTTGATTTTAATCTGTATGAAGAAGGGGAAGAAGTAGGAAAATAGTTGGAAAAGTGGGAATGGGTTTAATTTAATCTAATTTAATTAATTTGTATGAATATCATTGAAAAGTTGAATAATACCAATAGTGTATAAAAGATGTGGAAGATTTTAAGGTTTTTGAATAGCTGAACCAATACTGCATTGATGGTTTTAATCTTTATGAAGAAGGATATAGAAACAGAAGAATATGAATCAGTAGATAAGAGTTGTAAATGCATGAAAAGCAGCTGAAGCATTATAAATTGTCTGATACTCGATATCACTGTAAATTAGGGCAACCTCAGTGAATTTTCGAGTTTAAATAAAGGTTAATAATAAATAGTTAATTCTGAGTTCCCTGTTGTTACCTTTTGGGGGTTTTATTTTGAAAAACTAAGTGAATCCCTAATTTCCTGTTAACATACAATGAGACTTGGGGGCTTTTATTTTGAAAAAAAAGTCTCACTGGGAGCTTCCTGTTAAGAAACAGTCACTCTATGGGGCTTTTATTTTGAAGGGATATGTTGGGGGGAGACATAATTACACTCTCTGATGTCCACAGGGACAATATTCCATAAGAAAGAGTTATGGTAGGCCTCATTGTGAGCATCCTGTTAAGATACAATCACTCTATGGGGCTTTTATTTTGAAGGGTTGTGTGTGTGGGGGGGAGTCAGACAGAAACAGACTGTGTCATGTAAAGGGAAATCATTCCATAAGAAGGTGTTATGATAGGAAAAGGCCCATTGGCCTGTTGGCTTCTTTTAACTCTGAGGACAGACAGGAGTCCTGTATTCTGAGAGCAGAGAGTCCTGATTGGAGCAGAAGGTTTAAGGAGATCAGGCAGGAAGGAAGGGGCTGGTCCATTTACAGTTTAAAGTCAAAACCAATGAAGGGAAGCTAAAATTGGTGTAATATGCCTCTTTCACAGCAGCCATTTTGACATGTGAATGCAGAGTAATCACAGGTGTAATTAATATCACTAATTATGGCCCTGATATATTGAAGCCTGGCTGAAGCTGGCTCAGTGAAATGGCTGTGAGACAGTAAATAGAGTTTGTGTGTGTGTGCGTGTGTGTGTGTGTGTGTGCGTGTGTGTGCGTGCGCTTGTGCGTGTGTGCGTGTGTGTGCGCGTTTGTGGGTGCGTGCGCGTGTGTGCGCGTGCGTGCGCATGTGTGTGCGTGAGCGCGTGTGTGTGCGCGCGTGTGTGTGTGCGTGCGCGTGCCTGCGGTCTGACTGGTCAAACAGACAGTAACTGTAAAGGGATAAATATAATTTAAACTTGTACAGTTAAAAAGAGCTAAAGAGCAATGCACCAATCAGAGACAGGCAGAGATTGATGGAGATCTAATCAGCCAATCAGAGACAGGCAGAGATTGATGGAGATCTAATCAGTCAATCAGAAACACCTGTTTGTGTCTGAAAGTGCTGAGTTATGGTTGGGAATGACTGGTGAAAACACAGAGAAGGTACTACCTGAAAAAGGCCCGTCATTTAAAAACTATAAGTTGTATAGCTGAAATCTCCTCAGTTTGAGCACCTCAAGGCTTTGATGAAGATGTAGACGTGTCGTTTGTGTGGATAAAGTTAAAAATGACTGCGAGCTGGCAGTTTCAAAAGTCTCCACAGTTGACTTTTTTTCAAGACTCTGAGATGTGAATTAACATTGCAGTGGATGAGATGAAAAAGGGATAACTCGGTGCTTTGGAGGAAATAAATCCCTAACTGTAACACCTATTGCTTAAATGGGCACATTATCTGAAAGAAGACAAGCATACCTACGTTTTGAGGTATTAATTTTGTATGAAGAGTGAAAATTGTGGAAATGGCAGCGAGTTAGAAATATTTTTTCAGTAAGATTTTAAAGCCTCTCCTCACTCTATCGCTAATGGCCTCACTCTAACGAACGCAATACACACTAATGTAAAAGTCTGAGAAGAGCACTTTTACCAAGCTCCAAACAAGGTTAAATATTTCAAAAAGTACAAATGTGATTTAAAAGTTGAATAATAGCCAGAATCTAAGGAAGATGTGAAAGATTTTAGAGTTTGAATGGAGTTTCTAGGTGAAAGTATGAATGAGCAGTGAAGAGTTGAAAACGCTTGAAAGTTTTTTAATTCTGAACATGTCTTCCATTCATTTCAATGCAAAATTTTTGATGAATTATGGTTAATAAATCTTAAAATATGAAAGTTATGAATGAGATTAGTAATACCGCACATGTCCTAATTCAGCTGCACGTTTTAATGTTTGAATGGGATTTCTATGTTGAAAAATGTGGAAGCAGTAGCATTGGAAAAAAAGAGTGGAGAAGAAAAATAATAAAAACTAGAAAAGCAATTTCTGAAGAAATCGCGGTGTGAATGCTGGTTGCTGAAGAGCTGACGCTACGCTGAAATGCTGGCTTGAATGTTGTGAGAAGAAGGTGAAGTAGTAGGAATAGATGACAAATAGGAAAGGGTTTAATTCTTATGAATATCACTGAAAAGTTGAATAATACCAATAGTGTATGAAAGATGTGGAATATTTTAAGGTTTTTGAATAGCTGACGCTAAACTGCATTGCTGATTTTAATCTTTATGAAGAAGGGGAAGAAGTAGGAAAATAGTTGGAAAATGGGAATGAGTTTAATTTGTATGAATATCATTGAAAAGTTGAATAATACCAATAGTGTATAAAAGATGTGGAATATTTTAAGGTTTTTGAATAGCTGACGCTAAACTGCATTGCTGATATTAATCTGTATGAAGAAGGGGAAGAAGTAGGAAAATAGTTGGAAAAGTGGGAATGGGTTTAATTTAATCTAATTTAATTAATTTGTATGAATATCATTGAAAAGTTGAATAATACCAATAGTGTATAAAAGATGTGGAAGATTTTAAGGTTTTTGAATAGCTGAACCAATACTGCATTGATGGTTTTAATCTTTATGAAGAAGGATATAGAAACAGAAGAATATGAATCAGTAGATAAAAGTTGTAAATGCATGAAAAGCAGCTGAAGCATTACAAATTGTTTGTCACTCGATGTCACTGTAAATGAGGGCAACCTCAGTGAATTTTCGAGTTTAAATAAAGGTTAATAATAAATAGTTAATTCTGAGTTCCCTGTTGTTACCTTTTGGGGGTTTTATTTTGAAAAACTAAGTGAATCCCTAATTTCCTGTTAACATACAATGAGACTTGGGGGCTTTTATTTTGAAAAAAAAGTCTCACTGGGAGCTTCCTGTTAAGATACAGTCACTCTATGGGGCTTTTATTTTGAAGGGTTGTGTGTGTGGGGGGGATGCAGACAGAAACAGACTGTGTCATGTAAAGGGAAATCATTCCATAAGAAGGTGTTATGATAGGAAAAGGCCCATTGGCCTGTTGGCTTCTTTTAACTCTGAGGACAGACAGGAGTCCTGTATTCTGAGAGCAGAGAGTCCTGATTGGAGCAGAAGGTTTAAAGAGATCAGGCAGGAAGGAAGGTGCGTGTCCATTTACAATTTAAAGTCAAAACCAAGGAGAGAAGCTAAAACTGGAGTAATATGCCTTTTTTCACAGCAGCCATTTTGACATGTCAATACAAAGTAATCACAGGTGTAATTAATATCACTAATTATGGCCCTGATATATTGAAGCCCGGCTGAAGCTGGCTCAGTGAAATGGCTGTGACACAGTAAATAGAGGTTGTGTGTGCGTGTGTGTGCGTGCGCGCGTGTGTGTGCGTGTGTGCGTGCGTGCGTGCGTGCGTGCGATTGTACGTGTGTGCGTGCGTGTGTTTGTGTGTGTGTGTGTGTGTATGTGTGTGCGTCGGCCTTTCCTGCTTAGTTAATCTAATTCACCTGTAACCAGCAATCAACGGTTACCAGGGAAACCTTTGAACTTAACTGCTTTGATGTGTTGAATGATCTCCAGTTAGACAGACTCAATGAGAGAAACAGCATCAAACAACTCCCTCTGTGACAAAAACCGTGAGTCCTATCGCTTAGATTCTTTAGGAGAGGAGTAAGGACCCTCAGATGAAGAGATGGTGCGAGATTGGTGTATGTAGTGTCAACAATGTGGTCTCAGCAGCAGTTTCAAAAACTAGTACCTCTTGCAATCTTCCCAAAAAATTTGAGAAAATTAACATGGAGCTCAAAGGAGGCTGAAGGTGATCTTCCTGTCACTTCCAAGCATTTATCAGAAAATGTGTAAGTCCGACTGATTCCATAACTACATGACTGCGACCAGCACAAGCTTACCAACATTTCTGGGAAGAAATTTTGTATGAAGAGTGAAAATTGTGGAAATGGCAGCGAGTTAGAAATATTTTTTCAGTAAGATTTTAAAGCCTCTCCTCACTCTAGCGTTGATTGCCTCACTCTAACGAACGCAATACACACTAATGTTAAAGTCTGAGAAGGGCACTTTTACCAAGCTCCAAACAAGGTTAAGTATTTCAAAAAGTACAAATGGGATTTAAAAGTTGTATAATAGCCAGAATCTAAGGAAGATGTGGAAGATTTTAGAGTTTGAATGGAGTTTCTAGGTGAAAGTATGAATGAGCAGTGAAGAGTTGAAAACGCTTGAAAGTTTTTAAATTCTGAACATGTCTTCCATTCATTTCAATGCAAAATTTTTGATGAATTATGGTTAATAAATCTTAAAATATGAAAGTTATGAATGAGATTAGTAATACCGCACATGTCCTAATTCAGCTGCACGTTTTAATGTTTGAATGGGATTTCTATGTTGAAAAATGTGGAAGCAGTAGCATTGGAAAAAAAGTGGGGAGAAGAAAAATAATAAAAATAAAGAATGTAGAATAACATATGTTGTGAATGCTTCCAGCATTCACACCAACTAGAAAAGCAATTTCTGAAGAAATCGCGGTGTGAATGCCGGTTGCTGAAGAGCTGACGCTACGCTGAAATGCCGGCTTGAATGTTGTGAGAAGAAGGTGAAGTAGTAGGAATAGATGGAAAATAGGAAAGGGTTTAATTCTTATGAATATCACTGAAAAGTTGAATAATACCAATAGTGTATGAAAGATGTGGAATATTTTAAGATTTTTGAATAGCTGACGCTAAACTGCATTGCTGATTTTAATCTGTATGAAGAAGGGGAAGAAGTAGGAAAATAGTTGGAAAAGTGGGAATGAGTTTAATTTGTATGAATATCATTGAAAAGTTGAATAATACCAATAGTGTATAAAAGATGTGGAATATTTTAAGGTTTTTGAATAGCTGACGCTAAACTGCATTGCTGATTTTAATCTGTATGAAGAAGGGGAAGAAGTAGGAAAATAGTTGGAAAAGTGGGAATGGGTTTAATTTAATCTAATTTAATTAATTTGTATGAATATCATTGAAAAGTTGAATAATACCAATAGTGTATTGTAGCGAATGATGACTGAAAGATGAAGAATATGAAATGTGATAATGAAAACAATGACCATCTATAGCCTAATTCTCAAACTTCTTCCAGAAACTACTCACATGACCCCTAGGGCGCTAATGGAGTTGACAAACCCTCAATTTATGACCCAAGACCCGTTTTTCTCTGAGTTACGGGTCAGAGGTCAGACTCAGAGAAGCGATAAAGACACCAGTCTTTCTTGTCTTGTGACTTGCACCACATTCCTTTGTGGTCACAGACACACTCACAGCATGTCTGCTTCATTGCTCTCATTCCCACTTGGTGATTTTTTAATATCTTATCCCTTCATTGACCGTGTAATAAGCGCACTTCTATATCAACATGTATACGCCTGTCTGCGTGATGTTTGCATACCTACATGTTTCGATAACAAGGTTTATCTGTGTTGTGTAATTGGTTAATTCATTTTAATTCAATTGATCAAGTTTAGTCATTGATTTATGTCCTGAGTGTCTGATATCTATGTGAAGCAGATAAAGCCCAGACGTCAAATATGGAAGAATTGATTATGTCAAACAAATTAACTAGTATTAATCCTTCAAAAGAAGTTTAACTGAAATAATCAGTATAGTTGTCAGATGGGAGGAGAATGCTGTTTCCCGCCAACTAAACACCGCACCCCTTTCTCAACTGATAAGAAGAAGACATCAGCTCGTCTTAGTGCTTCTTCTGCTCTTGGAGCTGGTCCCGTTGCGTCTCCCCCCTCTCTTCCGCAAAACCAGGGAAAGGGGGGGAATGAGAAAGAACATGACCGGGACCACAGGCTGCCCGCCGTCCTGAGGACCGGAGGTCCAGCACCTCACGCCAGGCTGAGATCGTCATCCAGCCTACCTGAATATGGCTAAAGAACCTGCCATGCCAAACCATCTCTCTTGCTACTCTGTTGCCTTGCCGCTATGCCCTGAGGGCCGAGACAGTCCTACTGTATCCACGACGTGCTGTTGGTACCAGCCAGTGTGAAGAAAAGAGACTTTAAAGGAAAACTTTAAGTCAAGAGCATTTTGAACTGAGTGACCCCTCCAGCTACGAAAGGGGGGGGGTCTGAAGAAATGGCACAGAGATGCTGCACGAGACAGAGAGAGACGGAGATGGAAAAATGCATCGAGGTGACATGCCAGTCGACCATATCCGAGGATGCCCGAGGACGCCAAAGAGAGCCACTGAGGAAGAGAAACGACTCGATCCGGGTCGAACCAACTGGATCCAAAAGATCCAAAATGCCATGTTCCAGACAGAATCTGCCACCACTCTACTCCAAACCGCACAACCCTCATCCACCAGCCTACTCAGCGAGGGTGATGTATAGATGCATTTTCAGAAGAGAAAGAGTTTGATGACTAGACTAATAAACAAATTTATAGTCAATTAATAAATAAGGTCAGTTTACAAAAATGGATAATCAATATTAATCGCAAGAAGAATTAGGAAATTCATTCATAAATTCTAAACTTGAATTAGACCACGCCTAAATGTACTGCTTCTGCTTCTCAATCTTCCCTGGTGCTTCTTAAACTCTCTGCTGCTGAATGGTACATTAATATCAAAACTAAATTTAGTTGATAGGCAAATGTCAAATCCAATCAGAGGGATATTAGTCACTGAATTGACCTGGTCACATTTAATTTGTTTCTATCCATGAATGTTCATCATTGTATTCCCTGTATTCCTTTAATTATCCTTTATTCATTTCATTCCTTCTCTTTGTCTTCTCATTTATTCAATTATATTCTAGTTAGTCAAATAAACACTTCATTTTATAAAGAACTTGGTTACTTGATTTTGTGTGTGTATATAAACAATTCAAATCACTGTCCACTATGCCCAAGAACTCCGTAGCAACCCTGAGATTAAGAGACTCAATTGATTAATATCAAATTGTGAATTTTTCCCTGTTTTTATAAAAACTGGGTGGCGCCTGGGTAAAGTCTGGTATTGAAACTAATATTCTGTGATATTTGAAGCTGAGTGTCCCCACTCTCCTTCACCTTTTATGACAATTCATGGGTTTATGATTAATAATTTTGGGTTATTAATTATAGATACATATTTTGATATCAATTAATGATTGATTATTAATCTGCTCTATGCAATAACGCTACATAACGCTACATATTTTGGCGCGCAACTGCGGGGCATGATACAAATTTGATTGTTTTATTATATGCACAAATCACTGTAATCAAAGAATAAAAGCCTCAGTGGGTTTCTGTGTCAGACACTGTAGAGAGGAAATGTTTACAGGTTGCTAGCTACCAGGCAGAGTGAAATCAGCTGGAGTAATGGTAAAACTATTGAAAGCCAATCCGCGAGCATCCTTGTCGTCCACTTGAGGCCAAGAAATTGGCATTAATACAATACGACCTGCTCAATTAGACTATTAATACCCGCTAGAAATACATTTTAAACTATGATCTATGTTGAGTGACTCATCATCGTTTTAAAGATCCAATCGGACCACTACAGAAATGACTTCATACAGTGCTCTGTGATGCAGCATGACTGCTTCTTCCGTGTTTACGTGTTTTTGTAACTTGTTCTGTGTTAGTAAGTCTTTGTGCTCACGATTTAAGTTAAAACTTAAAAGTGAGAAATTGCCGTTTTGAGGTTTAAAGACCCGTGAGAGAGGAATGCCCCCTTGGGCTCTGATGCGCAAAGAAATGCGTATGAATCACTGAGTAAATTGCCCTGCGGGGTCATCTGCGTCTGTTGCTCAGAAGATGAAAAGAATAATGAAAATGCCCTTGTGGCTGGAATCAAAAGTAAAGAGTGCCTACATGATCCTTGTTAGGACTTGTGTGAAAATAATTAAGTGAGCAGTTGCTAAACATACCAGAGCAACATTGAAGAAACAAAGTGCTTGAGTTATCGTCTGTCTTGAAAACAATCTGTTAAAACTAGGCATGAAGTGCCGACGTGCTAAAAATCCAGCAGTTTTCTGAAGTGAATAATGATTAAGAAGTCCAAAGGCCATGATGTAGTTTGTGAGGTGCGTGTTAGGAAACTGTCATATGATGTGCTGAGGAAAAACTCACTCTACACTGGTTTCAGACCAAAGATGTCTGTCATTTGTGTCTTCATCTCAATGGTAATGGCCATAACCCATTGAATGAGAACATTAATGTGTGCTGAGAGGGACTGAATCAAGTTGGGGCGTGGGTCCGTACTCTACACTCTATGCTGACAGACCTAAAATAACAGACTCAACCATTTGAATTACAACTTTAACTCCTCAACAAAGTGATTATAGTAAACCAACTAAAACTGAGCTAAAAGAAAATTCAAAAGTGTTATAACTCAATCCTAAAGTGTGAGTTGAAGGCTCTCTGAGCTTCCTCCTCTGTGAAGCCAGCTAGGAGCTACAAAAATTGATTACCTAGAGTGCCCCCTTTCGCTAGGGAGGCATAATCTATCCAAACTCCTGGCATTTTTATCAAAATAAAAGTAGCATGCTAAATGCTGCCGTATCCTCTGCACTATTCTAAATAGATTCTGTTCCATCCTTACTCCAGCTCATATGACTCCAAAACCTCTCAGTTAGGTGGCCTGGTAGGTCAAAGATCAAAGGTTAAAGGTGACTGACTGGCTTGAAGCCACTCCACAGACAATGAAGCAGCACTCCTTTGTGACCAAACTGTAATAGTGTCAACAAAATCAAATGATGTCAGAGATTTGACACTCTTAGTTGAATAACATTATAACAAGCTTAGTGAATCTGTCAATAATAACAAAGTGTCTAAAACCCAGATGCCCAAAAGGGACATCGTTATCATGCAGGTTGAACCAAAGTCCAAACAAAAGAAATTTATTAAGAGAAAAACATTTTTTTTTTTTTCGTGAGTAACTAAAGTAACAGCATCAACTCTGAAGCTCTCTGAAATGTATCTGTATATTTGTCTTCCTGCCGATGTCATCATCACGACTTGATATCGATTGAATCCCATGTCGGATGGAAATCAACCGCTATCGGGGGGATATGTAGCGAATGATGACTGAAAGATGAAGAATATGAAATGTGATAATGAAAACAATGACCATCTATAGCCTAATTCTCAAACTTCTTCCAGAAACTACTCACATGACCCCTAGGGCGCTAATGGAGTTGACAAACCCTCAATTTATGACCCAAGACCCGTTTTTCTCTGAGTTACGGGTCAGAGGTCAGACTCAGAGAAGCGATAAAGACACCAGTCTTTCTTGTCTTGTGACTTGCACCACATTCCTTTGTGGTCACAGACACACTCACAGCATGTCTGCTTCATTGCTCTCATTCCCACTTGGTGATTTTTTAATATCTTATCCCTTCATTGACCGTGTAATAAGCGCACTTCTATATCAACATGTATACGCCTGTCTGCGTGATGTTTGCATACCTACATGTTTCGATAACAAGGTTTATCTGTGTTGTGTAATTGGTTAATTCATTTTAATTCAATTGATCAAGTTTAGTCATTGATTTATGTCCTGAGTGTCTGATATCTATGTGAAGCAGATAAAGCCCAGACGTCAAATATGGAAGAATTGATTATGTCAAACAAATTAACTAGTATTAATCCTTCAAAAGAAGTTTAACTGAAATAATCAGTATAGTTGTCAGATGGGAGGAGAATGCTGTTTCCCGCCAACTAAACACCGCACCCCTTTCTCAACTGATAAGAAGAAGACATCAGCTCGTCTTAGTGCTTCTTCTGCTCTTGGAGCTGGTCCCGTTGCGTCTCCCCCCTCTCTTCCGCAAAACCAGGGAAAGGGGGGGAATGAGAAAGAACATGACCGGGACCACAGGCTGCCCGCCGTCCTGAGGACCGGAGGTCCAGCACCTCACGCCAGGCTGAGATCGTCATCCAGCCTACCTGAATATGGCTAAAGAACCTGCCATGCCAAACCATCTCTCTTGCTACTCTGTCGCCTTGCCGCTATGCCCTGAGGGCCGAGACAGCCCTACTGTATCCACGACGTGCTGTTGGTACCAGCCAGTGTGAAGAAAAGAGACTTTAAAGGAAAACTTTAAGTCAAGAGCATTTTGAACTGAGTGACCCCTCCAGCTACGAAAGGGGGGGGGTCTGAAGAAATGGCACAGAGATGCTGCACGAGACAGAGAGAGACGGAGATGGAAAAATGCATCGAGGTGACATGCCAGTCGACCATATCCGAGGATGCCCGAGGACGCCAAAGAGAGCCACTGAGGAAGAGAAACGACTCGATCCGGGTCGAACCAACTGGATCCAAAAGATCCAAAATGCCATGATCCAGACAGAATCTGCCACCACTCTACTCCAAACCGCACAACCCTCATCCACCAGCCTACTCAGCGAGGGTGATGTATAGATGCATTTTCAGAAGAGAAAGAGTTTGATGACTAGACTAATAAACAAATTTATAGTCAATTAATAAATAAGGTCAGTTTACAAAAATGGATAATCAATATTAATCGCAAGAAGAATTAGGAAATTCATTCATAAATTCTAAACTTGAATTAGACCACGCCTAAATGTACTGCTTCTGCTTCTCAATCTTCCCTGGTGCTTCTTAAACTCTCTGCTGCTGAATGGTACATTAATATCAAAACTAAATTTAGTTGATAGGCAAATGTCAAATCCAATCAGAGGGATATTAGTCACTGAATTGACCTGGTCACATTTAATTTGTTTCTATCCATGAATGTTCATCATTGTATTCCCTGTATTCCTTTAATTATCCTTTATTCATTTCATTCCTTCTCTTTGTCTTCTCATTTATTCAATTATATTCTAGTTAGTCAAATAAACACTTCATTTTATAAAGAACTTGGTTACTTGATTTTGTGTGTGTATATAAACATTTCAAATCACTGTCCACTATGCCCAAGAACTCCGTAGCAACCCTGAGATTAAGAGACTCAATTGATTAATATCAAATTGTGAATTTTTCCCTGTTTTTATAAAAACTGGGTGGCGCCTGGGTAAAGTCTGGTATTGAAACTAATATTCTGTGATATTTGAAGCTGAGTGTCCCCACTCTCCTTCACCTTTTATGACAATTCATGGGTTTATGATTAATAATTTTGGGTTATTAATTATAGATACATATTTTGATATCAATTAATGATTGATTATTAATCTGCTCTATGCAATAACGCTACATAACGCTACAGTATAAAAGATGTGGAAGATTTTAAGGTTTTTGAATAGCTGACGCAATACTGCATTGATGGTTTTAATCTGTATGAAGAAGGATGTAGAACCAGAAGAATATGAATCAGTAGATACAAGTTGTAAATGCATGAAAAGCAGCTGAAGCATTACAAATTGTTTGTCACTCGATGTCACTGTAAATGAGGGCAACCTCAGTGAACTTTTGAGTTTAAATAAAGGTTAATAATTAATAGTTAATTCTGAGTTCCCTGTTGTTACCTTTTGGGGCTTTTATTTTGAAAAACTAAGTGAATCCCTAGTTTCCTGTTAACATACAATGAGACTTGGGGGCTTTTATTTTGAAAAAAAAGTCTCACTGGGAGCTTCCTGTTAAGAAACAGTCACTCTATGGGGCTTTTATTTTGAAGGGATATGTTGGGGGGAGACATAATTACACTCTCTGATGTCCACAGGGACAATATTCCATAAGAAAGAGTTTTGGCAGGCCTCATTGTGAGCATCCTGTTAAGATACAATCACTCTATGGGGCTTTTATTTTGAAGGGTTGTGTGTCTGTGTGTGTGTGTGTTGGGGGTAGTCAGACAGAAACAGACTGTGTGATGTTAAGGGAAATCATTCCATAAGAAGGTGTTATGATAGGAAAAGGTCCATTGGCCTGTTGGCTTCTTTTAACTCTGAGGACAGACAGGAGTCCTGTATTCTGAGAGCAGAGAGTCCTGATTGGAGCAGAAGGTTTAAGGAGATCAGGCAGGAAGGAAGGGGCGTGTCCATTTACAGTTTAAAGTCAAAACCAATGAAAAGAAGCTAAAATTGGTGTACTATGCGTCTTTCACAGCAGCCATTTTGACATGTGAATGCAGAGTAATCACAGCTGTAATTAATATCACTAATTATGGCCCTGCTGAAGCTGGCTCAGTGAAATGGCTGTGAGACAGTAAATAGAATTTGTGTGTGCGTGTGTGCGTGTGTGTGCGTGCGCGTGTGTGCGTGTGTGTGCGTGTGTGCGCGTTTGTGGGTGCGTGCGCGTGTGTGCGCGTGTGTGCGCGTGCGTGCGCGTGTGTGTGCGTGAGCGCGCGTGTGTGCGTGTGTGTGCGCGTGTGTGTGTGCGTGCGCGTGCCTGCGGTCTGACTGGTCAAACAGACAGTAACTGTATAGGGATAAATATAATTTAAACTTGTACAGTTAAAAAGAGCTTAAGAGCAATGCACCAATCAGAGACAGGCAGAGACTGATGGAGATCTAATCAGCCAATCAGAGACAGGCAGAGATTGATGGAGATCTAATCAGTCAATCAGAAACACCTGTTTGTGTCTGAAAGTGCTGAGTTATGGTTGGGAATGACTGGTGAAAACACAGAGAAGGTACTACCTGAAAAAGACTCGTCATTTAAAAACTATAAGTGGTATAGCTGAAATATCCTCAGTTTGAGCACCTCAAGGCTTTGATGAAGATGTAGACGTGTCGTTTGTGTGGATAAAGTTAAAAATGACTGCGAGCTGGCAGTTTCAAAAGTCTCCACAGTTGACTTTTTTTCAAGATTTTGAGACGTGAATTAACATTGCAGTGGATGAGATGAAAAAGGGATAACTCGGTGCTTTGGAGGAAATAAATCCCTAACTGTAACACCTATTGCTTAAATGGGCACATTATCTGAAAGAAGACAAGCATACCTACGTTTTGAGGTATTAATTTTGTATGAAGAGTAAAAATTGTGGAAATGGCAGCGAGTTAGAAATATTTTTTCAGTAAGATTTTAAAGCCTCTCTTCACTCTAGCGCTGATGTCCTCACTCTAGGGAGCGCAATACACACTAATGTAAAAGTCTGAGAAGAGCACTTTTACCAAGCTCCAAACAAGGTTAAATATTTCAAAAAGTACAAATGTGATTTAAAAGTTGAATACTAGCCAGAATCTAAGGAAGATGTGAAAGATTTTAGAGTTTGAATGGAGTTTCTAGGTGAAAGTATGAATGAGCAGTGAAGAGTTGAAAACGCTTGAAAGTTTTTAAATTCTGAACATGTCTTCCATTCATTTCAATGCAAAATTTTTGATGAATTATGGTTAATAAATCTTAAAATATGAAAGTTATGAATGAGATTAGTAATAGCGAACATGTCCTAATTGAGCTGCACGTTTTAATGTTTGAATGGAGATTCTATGTTGAAAAATGTGGAAGCAGTAGCGTTGGAAAAAAACCTTACGGAAGAAAAATAATAATAACTAGAAAAGCAATTTCTGAAGAAATCGCGGTGTGAATGCTGGTTGCTGAAGAGCTGACGCTACGCTGAAATGCCGGCTTGAATGTTGTGAGAAGAAGGTGAAGTAGTAGGAATAGATGGAAAATAGGAAAGGGTTTAATTCTTATGAATATCACTGAAAAGTTGAATAATACCAATGGTGTATGAAAGATGTGGAATATTTTAAGGTTTTTGAATAGCTGACGCTAAACTGCATTGCTGATTTTAATCTGTATGAAGAAGGGGAAGAAGTAGGAAAATAGTTGGAAAAGTGGGAATGGGTTTAATTTAATTTAATTTAATTAATTTGTATGGATATCATTGAAAAGTTGAATAATACCAATAGTGTATAAAAGATGTGGAAGATTTTAAGGTTTTTGAATAGCTGAACCAATACTGCATTGATGGTTTTAATCTGTATGAAGAAGGATATAGAAACAGAAGAATATGAATCAGTAGATAAAAGTTGTAAATGCATGAAAAGCAGCTGAAGCATTACAAATTGTTTGTCACTCGATGTCACTGTAAATGAGGGCAACCTCAGTGAATTTTCGAGTTTAAATAAAGGTTAATAATAAATAGTTAATTCTGAATTCCCTGTTGTTACCTTTTGGGGCTTTTATTTTGAAAAACTAAGTGAATCCCTAGTTTCCTGTTAACATACAATGAGACTTGGGGGCTTTTATTTTGAAAAAAAAGTCTCACTGGGAGCTTCCTGTTAAGAAACAGTCACTCTATGGGGCTTTTATTTTGAAGGGATATGTTGGGGGGAGACATAATTACACTCTCTGATGTCCACAGGGACAATATTCCATAAGAAAGAGGTATGAAAGGCCTCATTGTGAGCCTCCTGTTAGGATACAGTCACTCTATGGGGCTTTTATTTTGAAGGGATTTGTTGGGGGGACACATAATTACACTCTCTGATGTCCACAGGGACAATATTCCATAAGAAAGAGGTATGGCAGGCCTCATTGTGAGCATCCTGTTAAGATACAGTCACTCTATGGGGCTTTTATTTTGAAGGGATGTGTGGGGGGGAGACATAATTACACTCTCTGATGTCCACAGGGACAATATTCCATAAGAAAGAGGTATGGCAGGCCTCGTTGTGAGCATCCTGTTAAGATACAGTCACTCTACGGGGCTTTTATTTTGAAGGGATATGTTGGGGGGGAGACATAATTACACTCTCTGATGTCCACAGGGACAATATTTCATAAGAAAGAGGTATGGTAGGCCACATTGTGAGCATCCTGTTAAGATACAGTCACTCTATGGGGCTTTTATTTTGAAGGGATGTGTTGGGGGGACACATAATTACACTCTATGATGTCCACAGGGACAATATTCCATAAGAAAGAGGTATGACAGGCCTCATTGTGAGCATCCTGTTAAGATACAGTCACTCTATGGGGCTTTTATTTTGAAGGGTTGTGTGTCTGTGTGTGTGGGGGGGAGTCAGACAGAAACAGACTGTGTGATGTAAAGGGAAATCATTCCATAAGAAGGTGTTATAATAGGAAAAGGCCCATTGGCCTGTTGGCTTCTTTTAACTCTGAGGACAGACAGGAGTCCTGTATTCTGAGAGCAGAGAGTCCTGATTGGAGCAGAAGGTTTAAAGAGATCAGGCAGGAAGGAAGGGGCGTGTCCATTTAGAGTTTAAAGTCAAAACCAATGAAGAGAAGCTAAAACTTGTGTAATATGCCTTTTTCACAACAGCCATTTTGACATGTGAATGCAGAGTAATCACAGGTGTAATTAATATCACTAATTATGGCCCTGATCTATTGAAGCCTGCTGAAGCTGGCTCAATGAAATGGCTGCGACACAGTAAATAGAGTTTGTGTGTGTGTGTGCGTGTGCGTGTGTCAGCCTACTCTATTGGTTAATCTCGTCCAGCTGAGAACCAGCAATCAACGGTTACCAGGGTAACCTTTGATCTTAACTGCTTTGATGTTACTTCTAAAGTTAGACAGAGTTTTAAATGGTATCTATTAGAGAAACAGCTTTCGAACAACTCCATCTGTGACAAAAAACGTGAGTCCTATCGCTTAGATTCTTTAGGAGAGGAGTAAGGACCCTCAGATGAAGAGATGGTGCGAGATTGGTGTGTGTAGTTTCAAAAATGTGGCCTCAGCAGCAGTTTCAAAAACTAGTACCTCTTGCAATCTTCCAAAAAAATTTGACATATTTAACATGGGGCTCAAAGGGAGCTGAAGTTGATCTTACAGTCACTTCCAGGCATTTATCAGAAAATGTGTAAGTCCGACTGATTCCATAACTACATGACTGCGACCAGCACAAGCTTACCAACATTTCTGGGAAGAAATTTTGCATGAAGAGTGAAAATTGTGGAAATGGCAGCGAGTTAGAAATAATTTTTCAGTAAGATTTTAAAGCCTCTCCTCACTCTATCACTGATGGCCTCACTCTAACGAGCGCAATACACACTAATGTAAAAGTCTGAGAGGAGCACTTTTACCAAGGTCCAAACAAGGTTAAATATTTCAAAAAGTACAAATGTGATTTAAAAGTTGAATAATAGCCAGAATCTAAGGAAGATGTGAAAGATTTTAGAGTTTGAATGGAGTTTCTAGGTGAAAGTATGAATGAGCAGTGAAGAGTTGAAAACGCTTGAAAGTTTTTTAATTCTGAACATGTCTTCCATTCATTTCAATGCAAAATTTTTGATGAATTATGGTTAATAAATCTTAAAATATGAAAGTTATGAATGAGATTAGTAATAGCGCACATGTCCTAATTTAGCTGCACGTTTTAATGTTTGAATGGAGTTTCTATGTTGAAAAATGTGGAAGGAGTAGCGTTGGAAAAAAACCTTACGGAAGAAAAATAAAAATAAAGAATGTAGAATAACATAGGTTGTGAATGCTTCCAGCATTCACACCAATAAAGAATGTAGAATAACATAGGTTGTGAATGCTTCCAGCATTCACACCAATAAACGGGTAGAATAACATATGTTGTGAATGCTTCCAGCATTCACACCAACTAGAAAAGCAATTTCTGAAGAAATCGCGGTGTGAATGCTGGTTGCTGAAGAGCTGACGCTACGCTGTAATGCCGGCTTGAATGTTGTGAGAAGAAGGTGAAGTAGTAGGAATAGATGGAAAATAGGAAAGGGTTTAATTCTTATGAATATCACTGAAAAGTTGAATAATACCAATAGTGTATGAAAGATGTGGAATATTTTAAGGTTTTTGAATGGCTGACGCTAAACTGCGC
>CAKAOJ020001431.1:0-44593 GCA_916701645.2 Sebastolobus alascanus
TTTTTCAGATTTTTTTTTTATTTTTAAAGACATTTTTCAGACTTTTTTTAATTTTTCCTTTTTGGAGATTTTCCAGACAATGTGTTCTTGTTGTGTTCTTCAGCAAGACGTTGCTGAAGAAAGCCGATGGTTTCATCCTTCTCCTTGCTCTTGGCTTTGACGTCAGTCAACTGTTCCTTGCAAAAGGCTCTCTCAGACTGTAGAGCCTTCAGGATTTTAACATACTGTAGTATTGGAAATTGTACTTAGTACTGTAACTATCAATTTCCAGTCTAGTGCACCTTATACACAGGTAAGTGTCCAGGATAAACGGGACGAGAGGCTGGCAGTTCAAAGAATATATATAATTTATTTATACAATTTGCATTTTAAAAACATTCTAAAAAAAGGAAAGGCAACTTAGAGCTGCACAATGCAACCTTGAATAGGTACGGTGGACCGGGCACTGCACAATCACTTGATCTAGATAGCAAAATACACAGGAATCTGTCAATGGCTACAGTAAACTTTAGGACCCAACCACACAGTTAAACACAAATATGATTCCTTAAGGGAAATGTCACTGCACACTCTCAAGAACCACAAATCGTATATATTATACCCAGGAACTGATAGGTGGATGACACTGCAACCAACGTCAGGTTATGATTACACCAGAAGGGGTCTCTAAGCTTATCTGGAGCCTTATAACTTCCACCTGGTTCTGCTATGACTCTAAGATTTCACACGCCATCAGAATTATTGCACATATGCCCATCAACGCTATTGCACTATTCCCAGTAATAATAAAAATAATAATACTAAAAATAAACAAAGAAAACAAGAAAGAAAATAAAAAGGCCCGTTACTCTAAACAATGTGGGAAAAAACAGTGACAGTCAATACCACACATGAAGACAGTCCTATAAAAATAAACATACAATTAGACAACAATACATTAATTCATACACATTTTAAAAACCATGTTTTCATAATTATAAAACCAATATACCGTACCTTTAATTCATTAAGGTTACACTCGGACCCGCAGCGTGCTTACTGTTGGGACGACCAACACTAAAAGGGAAACAGGACATGCATTTAAACACCTCACAATTACATTATAGTGTGGCCGTTTAATAAATATCGAAGTGCACAATTTACAATAATAATCCCCGTTCACAAAAACGGCTGCAAGCAGATAGATGGAAGCCCAATGACAGTCTGCCTATACGACAACCAGTCTTCCTTCAAACTCTGTATAAGGATAAATACATTTCAATCAGGAGAGACTTGTATGAATTGAAAGTGATTTATTACAAAGTGCACAAAGATATGAATAGTTAAAATTCTTTGGCGATTTAGACCCGACATGACATCGTAAGGGGGGAAGTGATGCCATCGTAGATTAGAAATATTCCCCCAAAGAAAAGGGAATAAATATAGATTTATTGCCTGTGATATAACAATGACTCAGACATTTTTCAGACTTTTTTACTCTGATTTTTATTTTTTTTATTTTTTTACTCAGACATTTTTCAGACTTTTTCACTCAGACATTTTTCAGACTTTTTTTACTCGTACTTCTTTTTTTGATTTTTTTACTCTGACATTTTTTAGACTTTTTAACTCAGACATTTTTCAGACTTTTTTTACTCAGAGATTTTTCCAGACATTTTTACTCCGACATTTTTCAGACTTCTTTTTTTTATGCTTTTGTACTCGGACATTTTTTTAGACTTTTTTACTCAGACATTTTTCAGACTTTTTTTACTCGGACATTTTTACTCAGACATTTTTCAGAAATCTTTTTTTTTATACTTTTTTACTCTGACTTTTTTCACACTTTTTTACTCTGACTTTTTTTTTTTTTACTTTTTTACTCGGACATTTTCACTCAGACATTTTTCAGACTTTTTTACTCAGACATTTTTCAGACTTTTTTTACTCGGAGATTTTCCAGACAATGTGTTCTTGTTGTGTTCTTCAGCAAGACGTTGCTGAAGAAAGCCGATGGTTTCATCCTTCTCCTTGCTCTTGGCTTTGACGTCAGTCAACTGTTCCTTGCATAAATTTTTTACTCTGACATTTTTCAGACTTTTTAACTCAGACATTTTTCAGACTTTTTTTACTCAGAGATTTTTCCAGACATTTTTACTCCGACATTTTTCAGACTTCTTTTTTTTATGCTTTTGTACTCGGACATTTTTTTAGACTTTTTTACTCAGACATTTTTCAGACTTTTTCACTCAGACATTTTTCAGACTTTTTCACTCAGACATTTTTCAGACTTCATTATTTTTATACTTTTTTCCTCGGACATTTTTCAGACTTCTTTTTTTTTTACTTTTTCACTCAGACATTTTTCAGACTTTTTTTACTCTGACTATTTTCACACTTTTTTACTCGGACTTCTTTCTTTTTGACCTTTTTACTCGGACATTTTTCAGACTTTTTTTACTCGGAGATTTTTCCAGACATTTTTACTCCGACATCTTTTTTTTTTACTTTTTTTACTCAGACATTTTTCAGACTTTTTCACTCAGACATTTTTCAGACTTTTTTTACTCTGACTTTTTTCAGACTTTTTTTACTCGTACTTCTTTTTTATTGACTTTTTTACTCAGACATTTTTCAGACTTTTTTTACTCGGACTTCTTTTTTTTTTACTTTTTTACTCAGACATTTTTCAGACTTTTTTACTCAAACATTTTTCAGACTTTTTCACTCAGACATTTTTCAGACTTTTTTGACTCGGAGATTTTTACAGACATTTTTACTCCGACATCTTTTTTTTTTACTTTTTTTTACTCAGACATTTTTCAGACTTTTTCACTCAGACATTTTTCAGACTTTTTTTACTCTGACTTTTTTCAGACTTTTTTTACTCGTACTTCTTTTTTTTTGACTTTTTTTACTCTGACTTTTTTCAGACTTTTTTTACTCAGACATTTTTCAGACTTTTTCATTCAGACATTTTTCAGATTTTTTTTACTCTGACTTTTTTCAGACTTTTTCATTCAGACATTTTTCAGATTTTTTTTACTCTGACTTTTTTCACACTTTTTTACTCTGACTTCTTTTTTTCTTACTTTTTTACTCAAACATTTTTCAGACTTTTTTTACTCTGACTATTTTCACACATTCTTATTCGGACTTCTTTCTTTTTGACCTTTTTACTCGGACATTTTTCAGACTTTTTTTACTCAGACATTTTTCAGACTTCATTATTTTTATACTTTTTTACTCGGACATTTTTCAGACATTCCTTTTTTTTTTACTTTTTCACTCAGACATTTTTCAGACTTTTATTACTCGGACATTTTTCAGACTTCTTTTTTTTTTACTTTTTCACTCAGACATTTTTCAGACTTTTTTTACTCTGACTATTTTCACACTTTTTTACTCGGACTTCTTTCTTTTTGACCTTTTTACTCGGACATTTTTCAGACTTTTTTTACTCAGACATTTTTCAGACTTCATTATTTTTATACTTTTTTACTCGGACATTTTTCAGACTTCTTTTTTTTATGTTTTTTTACTCGGACATTTTTTTAAAATTTTTTACTCAGACATTTTTCAGACTTTTTCACTCAGACATTTTTCAGACTTTTTTTACTCTGACTTTTTTCACACTTTTTTACACTGACTTTTTTTTTTTTTACTTTTTTACTCAGACATTTTTCAGACTTTTTTACTCTGACTTTTTTCACACTTTTTTACTCTGACTTCTTTTTTTCTTACTTTTTTACTCAAACATTTTTCAGACTTTTTTTACTCTGACTATTTTCACACATTCTTACTTGGACTTCTTTCTTTTTGACCTTTTTACTGGGACATTTTTCAGACTTTTTTTACTCAGACATTTTTCAGACTTCATTATTTTTATACTTTTTTACTCGGACATTTTTCAGACTTCTTTTTTTTTTACTTTTTCACTCAGACATTTTTCAGAATTCATTATTTTTCAGACTTTTATTACTCGGACATTTTTCAGACTTCTTTTTTTTTTACTTTTTTTAAGCAGACATTTTTCAGACTTTTTCACTCTGACTTCTTTCAGACTTTTTTTACTCTGACTTTTTTCAGACTTTTTTTACTCGTACTTCTTTTTTATTGACTTTTTTACTCAGACATTTTTCAGACTTTTTTTACTCGGACTTCTTTTTTTTTTACTTTTTTACTCAGACATTTTTCAGACTTTTTTACTCAAACATTTTTCAGACTTTTTCACTCAGACATTTTTCAGACTTTTTTGACTCTGACTTTTTTCAGACTTTTTTTACTCGTACTTCTTTTTTTTTTACTTTTTTTACTCAGACATTTTTCAGACTTTTTCACTCAGACATTTTTCAGACTTTTTTTACTCTGACTTTTTTCAGACTTTTTTTACTCGTACTTCTTTTTTTTTTACTTTTTTACTCAGACATTTTTCAGACTTTTTTTACTCGGACTTCTTTTTTTTTTACTTTTTTACTCAGACATTTTTCAGACTTTTTCACTCAGACATTTTTCAGACTTTTATTACTCGGACATTTTTCAGAATTCTTTTTTTTTTACTTTTTTAATCAGACACTTTTCAGACTTTTTTTACTCAGAGATTTTTCCAGACATTTTTACTCAGACATTTTTCAGACTTTTTCACTTAGACATTTTTCAGACTTTTTTTACTCTGACTATTTTCACACTTTTTTACTCGTACTTCTTTTTTTTTTACTTTTTTACTCGGACATTTTTACTCAGACATTTTTCAGACTTTTTCACTCAGACATTTTTCAGAATTTTTTTACTCTGAGATTTTTCCAGACATTTTTACTCAGACATTTTTCAGACTTCTTTTTTTTATACTTTTGTACTCGGACATTTTTCAGGCTTTTTCACTCAGACATTTTTCAGACTTTTTTTACTCTGAGATTTTTCCAGACATTTTTACTCAGACATTTTTCAGACTTCTTTTTTTTATACTTTTGTACTCGGACATTTTTTTATGCTTTTGTACTCGGACATTTTTCACACTTTTTTACTAAGACATTTTTTTTCTACTTTTTTAATCTGATATTTTTCAGAATTTTTTTCTCTGACTTTTTCACACTTTTTTTTATTCAGACATTTTTCAGACTTTTTTTACTCTGAGATTTTTACTCAGACATTTTTCAGACATCTTTTTTTTATACTTTTTTACTCTGACATTTTTCAGACTTTTACACTCAGACATTTTTCAGAGTTTTTTTACTCAGAGATTTTTCCACACATTTTTACTCAGACATTTTTCAGACTTCTTTTTTTTTTTATTTTTTACTCGGACATTTTTCACACTTTTTTACTCAGACATTTTTTTTAGACTTTTTTACTCAGACATTTTTCAGACTTTTTCACTCAGACATTTTTCAGACATTTTTACTCTGACATCTTTTTTTTTTACTTTTTTACTCTGACATTTTTCAGAATTTTTTTACTCTGACTTTTTCACACTTTTTTTACTTGTACTTCTTTTTTTTTTACTTTTTTACTCGGACATTTTTACTCAGCCATTTTTCAGACTTTTTACTCTGACTTTTTTCAGACTTTTTTACTCTGACTTTTTTCAGGCTTTTTTTACTCGGAGATTTTTCCAGACACTTTACTCAAACATTTTTCAGGCATTTTTCAGACTATTATTACTCGGACATTTTTCAGACTTTTTTTTTTTACTTTTTCATTCAGACATTTTTCAAACTTTTTTACTCAGACATTTTTCAGACTTTTTTTACTCTTACTTCTTTTTTTTCTACTTTTTTACTCGGACATTTTTACTCAGCCATTTTTCAGACTTTTTTACTCTGACTTTTTTCAGACTTTTTTACTCTGACTTTTTTCAGACTTTTTTTACTCGGAGATTTTTCCAGACATTTTTACTCAGACGTTTTTCAGACTTCTTTTTTTTATACTTTTGTACTCGGACATTTTTTTAGACTTTTTTACTCAGACATTTTTTTAGACTTTTTTACTCAGACATTTTTCAGACTTTTTCACTCAGACATTTTTCAGACATTTTTACTCTGACATTTTTCAGACTTCTTTTTTTTTTTATTTTTTACTCTGACTTTTTTCACACTTTTTTACTCGG
This sequence comes from Sebastolobus alascanus, assembly GCA_916701645.2. Taxonomy (NCBI): domain Eukaryota; kingdom Metazoa; phylum Chordata; class Actinopteri; order Perciformes; family Sebastidae; genus Sebastolobus; species Sebastolobus alascanus. The sequence continues at coordinate 6,086 of CAKAOJ020001431.1, forward strand.
ACATTTTTCACACTTTTTTACTCGGACATTTTTTTTAGACTTTTTTACTCAGACATTTTTCAGACTTTTTCATTCAGACATTTTTCACACTTTTTTTACTTGTACTTCTTTTTTTTTTACTTTTTTACTCGGACATTTTTACTCAGCCATTTTTCAGACTTTTTTACTCTGACTTTTTTCAGACTTTTTTTACTCGGAGATTTTTCCAGACATTTTTACTCAGACGTTTTTCAGACTTCTTTTTTTTATACTTTTGTACTCGGACATTTTTTTAGACTTTTTTACTCAGATATTTTTTTAGACTTTTTTACTCAGACATTTTTCAGACTTTTTCACTCAGACATTTTTCAGACTTTTTTACTCAGACATTTTTCAGACTTTTTCACTCTGACATTTTTCAGACTTCTTTTTTTTTTTATTTTTTACTCTGACTTTTTTCACACTTTTTTACTCGGACATTTTTCACACTTTTTTACTCGGACATTTTTTTTAGACTTTTTTACTCAGACATTTTTCAGACTTTTTCATTCAGACATTTTTCAGACTTTTTTTACTCTGACTTTTTTCACACTTTTTTACTCGTACTTCTTTTTTTTTACTTTTTTACTGAGACATTTTTCAAGCATTTTTCAGACATTTTTTACTCGTACTTCTTTTTTTTTTTACTTTTTTACTCGGACATTTTTCAGACTTTTTTTGCTCTGACTTTTTTCAGACTTTTTTTACTCGTACTTCTTTTTTTTTTACTTTTTTACTCGGACTTTTTTACACAGACATTTTTCAGACTTTTTCACTCAGACATTTTTCAGACTTTTTTTACTCTGACTATTTTCACACTTTTTCACTCTAGCTTCTTTTTTTTTTACTTTTTTACTCGGACATTTTTCAGACTTTTTTACTCTGACTTTTTCACACTTTTTTACTCAGACATTTTTCAGACTTTTTTGACTCGGAGATTTTTCCAGACATTTTTACTCCGACATCTTTTTTTTTTACTTTTTTTGCTCAGACATTTTTCAGACTTTTTCACTCAGACATTTTTCAGACTTTTTTTACTCTGACTTTTTTCAAACTTTTTTTACTCGTACTTCTTTTTTTTTACTCTTTTACTCAGACATTTTTCAGACTTTTTTACTCAGACATTTTTCAGACTTTTTCACTCAGACATTTTTCAGACTTTTATTACTCGGACATTTTTCAGAATTCTTTTTTTTTTACTTTTTAAATCAGACATTTTTCAGACTTTTTTTACTCTGAGATTTTTCCAGACATTTTTCCTCAGACATTTTTCAGACTTCTTTTTTTTATACTTTTGTACTCTGACATTTTTTTTTACTTTTTTACTCAGACATTTTTCAGACTTTTTCACTCATACATTTTTCACACTTTTTTTACTCAGAGATTTTTCCAGACATTTTACTCAGACATTTTTCAGGCATTTTTCAGACTTTTATTACTCAGACATTTTTTTGACTTTTTTTACTCTGACTTTTTTCACACTTTTTTTAACACTTTTTTTTCTAAATTTTTTTTTTTGACTTTTTTACTCAGACATTTTTCAGACTTTTTCATTCAGACATTTTTCAGACTTTTTTTACTCTGACTTTTTTCACACTTTTTTACTCGTACTTCTTTTTTTTTTACTTTTTTACTGAGACATTTTTCAAGCATTTTTCAGACTTTTATTACTCAGACATTTTTCAGACTTCTTTTTTTATGCTTTTGTACTCGGACATTTTTTTAGACTTTTTTTACTCAGACATTTTTCAGACTTCTTTTTTTTTATTTTTTACTCTGACTTTTTTCACACTTTTTTACTCGGACATTTTTCACACTTTTTTACTCGGACATTTTTTTTAGACTTTTTTACTCTGACTTTTTCACACTTTTTTTAGTCGGATATTTTTCCAGACATTTTCACTCAGACATTTTTCAGACTTTTTTTACTCTGACATCTTTTTTTTTACTTTTTTACTCGGACATTTTTCAGACACTGATCCATCATGATCTCACTCATCACTCTGATCCATCATGACCTCACTCATCACTCTGATCCATCATGATCTCACTCATCACTCTGATCCATCATGATCTCACTCATCACTCTGATCCATCATGATCTCACTCATCCCTCTGATCCATCATGATCTCACTCATCACTCTGATCCATCATGATCTCACTCATCACTCTGATCCAGCATGATCTCACTCATCACACTGATCCATCATGATCTCACTCATCACTCTGATCCATCATGACCTCACTCATCACTCTGATCCATCATGATCTCACTCATCACTCTGATCCATCATGATCTCACTCATCACTGTGATCCATCATGATCTCACTCATCACACTGATCCATCATGACCTCACTCATCACTCTGATCCATCATGATCTCACTCATCACTCTGATCCATCATGATCTCACTCATCACACTGATCCATCATGATCTCACTCATCACTCTGATCCATCATGACCTCACTCATAACACTGATCCATCATGATCTCACTCATCGGTGAGGATATTTGTTGCGGTACGGGTATTACTGTATGTAGCTGTAATACTGATACGATACACAGTTTGCGTTTGTGCGTTGGAATAGTTCTCGCTCTGTTTCCACGAAGAGATGCGTCTCTCATAGAGATCAGATTGTAACTGAGTTAGAGTTGAGGATTCCACGGAGATGTAACATTCTGACATTCTCACTTCAAAGGCACTGGTGACACGTTTTGGAATGTGATGACATGTCAATGCTGACATCACATTCAAAATGTGATGACATCACATGTGATGACATCACATTTTGAAAGTGATGTCAGCACATTCTGAATATGATGTCATCCCATTCTGAATATGATGTCACCCTGCACAGTGTACACTTTTGGTCACATGACTTCTCCAGACTGAAAAACTGTCAAATAAAAGTGCTAAAAGCAGAACTGCCTACAGCCCAACATGACCTATGATATGAAGTTCACTTAGGCCCTTCTTAACAATGTTACAATATGAAATATTACACATTATTTCCTATTCAAATCCAAACATTCTTATTAAACACAACAATACTTGTATTTTACAGTAAAGGCTTGGTCTTACAGCAGACGACCCTTGACCTCACTCAACCAGTCTTTCATGTTACTTCCATCAGGGATCCAGAACCGGATCTAGACACTAAAATGGGAGAGGATGCGGTTTAAGATATTCAGAAAACAATCATCCATGAGGTTGGCTTGCCTTGTTATAAGGTGCTATACAAATATTGTTCACGTCATTATTACTGAGGGTCGAGGAACCTTGACTGTGAGGTATTTAATTCATGATATTGGCCAAAGTGTTTCAGCAGCTAACCTTGTTGAGTCGAGATTTTACATTTGATTCATTAGAAAAAAACAAAAATAATGTGGTAAGCACATCTGTTCAGTTTCAAAATGCTGTATTATTGTCATGTCGTCTTACTCGGCATTTAGTCAAATACTGAATACGTTTGACAAAATCTGTTTCAAAACATCGTAAGTGATTTGTCACACTGTTAGGCAACGTCTTGCACTGAAAGAGGACCAGTTGAGGTCAGAGGTCAGATTCTCTCTGCCTGTCCTGTCCACCAACCAAAACCTGCTGAGCAGCAGTTCACAGCTTCACAGCAACAAAGTGCTGAAGCTTGGCGAGGAAATTGTCTGTACCGTGGGTGAACATATTTCCCGGGTACTGAACATCGGCTGATCCTCCAGCCTTGTTTTTATAGTTAATAATCAGATTTATGACCAGAGAAAGTCATTCATTAAATCCTTAAGAGAGCTTTATAATATCCTGAACGCACTCATTTTGATGTTAAACCTTATTTGTAGGCAGAACCTGGAGCTTACACACATGCGCTTGATGATACTGGCTTACAGTAGAGCCTGGTAGAGTGCATTAGCGCTCTACTGCACCCCGTGGTCTTTTCCATGTGGTGTTGCAAAATGTAATGAAATACCTCTGAGCAAAATGACATTGGCTTGTACAGAATCAGGATGTGCCTCTCCTACCTTGAGGCTCCTATGATTTCAGGTGATATTGTGCTTTTGGTGCATATGTGGCACAATAAGTCATGTGTAGGTTCTAAAACAGAACCATTTCTTTGGTGTAATGCAAGTGAAGAGAGTTTGTCATGTTTCATATGTGTTTATGAGAAGAAAGTGTTCAATGTGGTTAGAATTTAGGGTACAGTATTATTTATTGCCAGTGTCATTGTGAGGGAGTTATGCCAGTGTATCGCCAGTAGGTGTCAGTGCTGCTACAGACGCTGTGTATGTGAAGGGAGCGTCACAGGGAAGTCTCGCGTGAATAAGTGAGATAATGAGAATCTCTGTGTACAAGATGAAGCAGAATACGCTGTGAAGCGATTGTCAACCTAAAGCATTATATTTACATTTTGCAGGTAAGCTGGTGAGGTTATTTAGCAATTCTGGGTTAGGGCAATGTTTACACTGTACTTCGGTAACACTGTGTTCAGTTCTTTGAGTGTTTAGCGTGTGTTAGCGACTGTATTACGGCTTCAATGTAGCCAGTTAGCAGCTAATACGAGGGTTACAGCCGCCATGGTAGTAACGTCAGTAGTAGCGCGGGACGCTGGGAGCTTTGACAATGAGCCCTCATGTGAGGGAGCCCTCCCGTCGCTCATATTAACCTTTTATATGACTATTGTTATGTTGTTGTTTACTGTTTATTAACAAATATAAGAAATATGGTGTTATGCTGCTGAGCTAAGATTATCTGTACAGGAAGTATTGAGACATATTACCCTCTAAAGAGTTGAGAGGTGGTGTAATCTTTGATTTTGTGCATTTCTGGCAGTTTGTTACTGTTAGCGTGAATAAGTGAGATAATGAGAATCTCTGTGTACAAGATGAAGCAGAATACGCTGTGAAGCGATTGTCAACCTAAAGCATTATATTTACATTTTGCAGAACATCTTAAATAAATGTGTAGCACCAGACTGAGCCTGTGGGACATCATTCTGTGCACCGCTACATATTTTGGCGAGCTAGCCAGGAGGGTGATCCAGCCAGTGGTCCATCCGGAAGAGACGAACCTGGATCAGCATTAAGAGAGAAGGGAACCATGGAACAGTTACACGACGAAGTAAGCAGAGCATTGCTGACGTTGGAGAAGTCAGAGCTCATCTCTGTGTGCGAGCACCTAAAGTGTAGCAAGCCATCGGGAGGGTTTGAAAGCCAAGCTCGACGCACCCTCATCAGGTCGGCTGAGAAAACTTTAGACGAGATTGGGGATGAAGAGGACTCAGAGTTGTTCCAGCAGTGTCTTCAGCGTCTACTGTCCTTCGTGGGTTCCTTAAAAGAGTCAAATCCAAGTGAATCAGAAACTGTACAAAACGAGACAAGTGAGTTAAACAACCTGAAAGATAAGTATAATATGTTGCAGCAGGAACAGAATGAAGCCCGCCAGCTGCTGAAGGAGGAAATTGGGGTGCTAGAAGAGAAGCTAAAGAGGAAAACACAGCTCGAGGATGCCAGGACGGCCACCACACTGCCGACCACACTTCCAGAGGTGACTCTGAGGCGGGAGTTTAGGATCTGTGGGCAGATTGGAGAAGCAGGTCAGAAAGAAAAACTGTCCTACACAAGCCTTGTGAACCAGATGGAGTCTGGGCAGCGTAAAGGACATTCTGAAGCTGAGATTATTGAAGCAGTCATACGTGCAGTAAGTCCAGGCCTTCATCTGAGGGAGATGCTTGAAATAAAGAGAGGACTAACGCTCCCCAACCTTAAGACCATCCTCAAAGGTCACTATAATGTGGACTCCTCCTCAGATCTGCTGCACCGGCTGATGAACATTTCACAAGACCCAAAAGAATCTGCCCAGAATTTCCTGTTTAGGGCAATTGAACTGAAAGAAAAATTGTTGTGGAAATCAAGTGATGAGGATGAAGGTGAGCAATTTAGTCCAGAGCTAATTCAGAGAAAATTCCTTCGCTCTGTAGACACAGGACTGTTGAGTGATGCAGTTAAGTTCCAACTTAAGCCTTACCTTATTAGTCTTTCTGTAACAGATGAGGAGTTAATTGAGCGAGCAAGTGAGGCTGCAAACCTAGAGCAGGAAAGGCAGCAGAAACTGAGAAAAGGAGTCATGAGTAGGTCGCCAAGACTCAATCAAGTGCAGACAGAGGTGTATTCACATGACTTCCAGCCACCTTTTAGAGCAGAAGCTGAGATAAAAGATGACAGAGTAGACACAGTAAACAACAGGGAGATAGTGAAAAAGGGGAAGAAAAATCAGGTGCGAAACGCAGAGCAGGATACAGGCACGAGTCAACTCATAGAAGGGCTAAAGGCTGAAGTACTAGAAATAAAAAAACTAGTGCTAGCAACTGTTGAAGCTACTAAGAAAAATCAAACAGAGAGAACCGCCACTTATAGCCGCAGAAGACTCAGTGGTTGCAGAGCGTGTCAGGAAGCTCAGTTAGGTGAATCCTGCAGACACTGTTATAAGTGTGGCCAGGAGGGGCACCTCTCCAGAGGCTGTCGACGGAACGGAGAGCAGCAGGGAAACTGGAGAGGGCTGCTGAGCCGGGACCCTCAGTAGCCCATGACCCTCTGTCCAGTCCCACCAAGCAGAGAACTGTCCCCCCTTACACACCTCCTCAAGTTACCACAGTCAACTACCTGCCACCTCGACGCAAAGCAAGACTCCTGAACCTTATTGGAAAGAGATGCATTGTCCATTGTCAGTTGGATGAGGTTCCAGTAGAAGCATTATGGGACTCAGGCGCTCAGGCGTGTCTCATTAATGAGGAATGGAGAAAAACGAACCTACCACACCACACAGTGAGACCTCTTGATGAACTGTTGGAGTCAGAGACACTAATCGGTCTAGCTGCAAACCAGACAGAAATCCCTTTTCTGGGTTGGGTGGAAGTGGAATTCAGACTAGGCAGAGACTCAGCCTTTGTAGAGCCACTGCTAGTACCCATTCTTGTGTCTAGCGACCCAAATGTAGCAGAACAGCCTATTATTGGCTACAATGTGATAGAGGAAGTATTAGGGGGAGAGAGCTTGCAGCACCCAAAGTCAGAGACCATCCAGAAAGTTAGTAGAGCCTTTTCAGTCACATTCAAAACAGCACAGTCGATGCTTAAGCTAATCCAGACTTCAGAAAGTGATGGAGACGTAGGCATTGTGCACACAGGAAAAAGAAAAATTAATTTAGCTGCTGAACAGGTCACCATTGTCTATGTTAAAGCTAATACTGGGGCCCAGTTCAAAGGTCAGGACCTTCTTTTAGTCCCTAATGAAGAGCCTACACTACCAGAGGGTGTCACTGTTGAGGAGGGTCTCATCACTGTCCCCAGTGATAGGTCAGGGTATGTGCCAATCCCCATAGCCAACACAAACAAGCAGGACATTACCTTAAACCAGCGTACAGTTATTGGTCACTTACAAACATTCAAGACCACTTATGCTGTTAGAACAGAGCAGATAAATGTAGGTGAGAGAGAAAAACAACAAGAGTGTAAGCAAAGAAACACAGTACCAACTGAAGTGGAAAGTCAAGTGAACAGTGACACGTCAAAAACACAGAAGCCGATTAAGTGGGATCCCCCTGTCGACCTCAGTCACTTAAGTGATGTCCAAAGAGAGACTGCGAGACAGTTACTGAGAGAGGAGTGTCATGCGTTTGCCTACAATGACGATGACATAGGTTCAATTCCTTCCTTGAAGCTACATATCACTCTACATGACACCACCCCAGTAAAGAAAACATACATGTCGGTTCCCAAGCCGTTGCACCAGGAAGTCAAAGAATATCTACAGGACCTGCTGAATCGGGGTTGGATAACTCAGTCACGATCACCATACGCATCACCAGTTGTATGTGTGAGAAAGAAGGATGGGACTTTAAGATTGTGTTGTGACTACAGGGAGTTGAACAGAAAATCAGTCCCTGATCGTCACCCCATCCCCCGAATCCAAGACATGCTCGACTCTCTTACTGGCAGCTCTTGGTTCTCAGTTCTGGATCAAGGGAAGGCTTACCATCAAGGGTTTATGGATGAGGAAAGCCAGCGCCTGACCGCTTTCATAACACCCTGGGGCCTCTACCAGTGGGTTAGAATCCCATTTGGCTTGAGTGCAGCCCCTGCAGAATTTCAGAGAAACATGGAAGAGTGCTTACTTGGCTTGAGAGATATCATGTGTCAACCATACCTGGATGATAATCTCGTCCACAGCCCGAGCTTTGAAGACCATGTCCAGCACATGAGAACGGTGTTCCAAAGATATCAGAAACATGGGGTGAAGCTCAGTCCACGCAAGTGCGAAGTGTTCAAAAGGAAGGTGAGATTTCTGGGGCGTGTGGTGTCCAGCGAAGGCTACACTATGGATCCGGCTGAAGTGGCTCCAGTGCAAGCATTAAAGGAGAGGGTGCCCGCTACTGTTGGAGATTTGAGAAAAATGCTTGGATTTATCTCTTATTACCGAACATACATACCAAACTTCTCCAGAATAGCAAAGCCTCTCTACCAGCTGCTCTCAGCATCTCCTGTGAAGATGCCACCTGAGGAGACCAAGAACAAGCGAAAGGTTGTCACCGCCAGAAATAAAGGTAACCCTCCACCGAACACTCCCATACACTGGACACCTATTCACCAGGAGGCACTGAATTTTCTCATTGACAAACTGATTGAGCCTCCCATCCTAGGGTATCCAGATCTCACAAACCCCTTGGTGCTCCACTGTGATGCCTCCCAGGAAGGATTGGGAGCGGTTCTTTATCAGAGACAAAATGGCAAGATGGTCGTAATAGGATATGGCTCCAGAACACTGACCCCACCTGAGAAAAATTATCACCTGCACTCAGGGAAGTTAGAATTCTTAGCACTAAAGTGGGCCATATGTGAACGTTTCCGGGATTATCTGTATCATGCCCCTCACTTCATGGTTTATACAGATAATAACCCTCTGACATACATCCTTTCAACAGCTAAGCTTAATGCCACAGGTCACAGGTGGGTTGCTCAACTGGCCGACTTTGACTTTTCCATTAATTACCGACCCGGTAAGCAAAATGCTGATGCAGATGGCCTCTCCCGGATGCCACTGGACATAAATGAACTCATAGAACAGTGTGCAGAGGAAGTGAATCCGGAGGTGATCAGTGCATCTTTGCAGGGAGTCATAGTGCAAAAAGACACTCCACCGGCCTGGGGAACGCCCGCTCATATAGACACACTGGACTTAGTGAGTGATGCATGTTCACCTACCTTAGCCGAACCATTAACACCAGAGCAGATTAGAGAAAGCCAAAAGAGAGACCCCGTCATTGGTCGGGTTCTGCAGTACAAAAGTAACAACAAGTACCCTTCCAGGAAGTCTCTTAAAACTGAACCTGCAGATGTAAGAGTCTTACTGAGACAGTGGCAAAAACTGTGTATCAATGATGATGGGATCCTTTACAGAAAAGCAGGAGATAAATGCCAGCTTGTCCTGCCAAAAGAACATCAGGAGACAGTGTTTCAAGAGTTGCACAAAGAAATGGGACATTTGGGGGTTGAGAGGACTCTAAACTTGATCAAGGACAGATTTTATTGGGCCCGTATGCACAGTGACACTGAACATTTTGTGACCCAAGTGTGTGAGTGTCTGAAGACAAAGAGACCACACAAAGTGACTAGAGCCCCTATGGTGTCCATCGTGACTACACGCCCATTTGAGCTAGTCTCGATAGACTTTTTGCATTTAGAAACCTGTAAGCAAGGTTTTGAATACATTCTGGTAGTAATGGATCATTACACTCGTTTTGCACAGGCCTATGCTACCAAAAACAAATCTGCAAAAACTGTTGTCGAGAAACTATTCAATGATTTTGCCCTTCGCTTTGGGTTTCCAGAGAAAATTCACCACGACATGGGCAGAGAGTTTGAAAACCATCTTATGGCTCAGTTGCAAAAGTGCTGTGACGTGCGAGGCTCCCACACTACCTGCTATCACCCACAAGGCAACGGGCAGGTGGAGCGCTTTAATAGGACTCTACTGTCAATGCTTCGCACACTCACAAACACACAAAAGGCTGACTGGAAGAGTTCACTACCCAAGATGGTGCATGCATACAACTGCACTCGCAGTGGAACGACAGGGTTTTCTCCATATTACCTGCTTTATGGCCGTTCCCCCCGTCTACCAATAGACCTGTTGTTCAACTTACAGCCCAGTGAGACAAAGGAGAGTTATGCGGAGTATGTTCAGAACTGGCAAACCAGAATGCATCAAGCCTATGAGATTGCCTCTAAAACAGCTGCCCGAGAAGCTTCCAGGGGAAAAAGGGGATATGACAAAAGAGTTCACGGAGCTGACCTTCAACCTGGTGGACGAGTGCTTGTTCGTAACCTGTCAGAAAGAGGGGGTCCTGGTAAACTGCGGTCCTATTGGGAAAGTAAAGTGCATGTTGTCGTGAAGAGAAGGAGCAGTGAGAGTCCTGTGTATGAGGTAGTATCAGAGGGAGGGGGCAAAAGTCGTGTGCTACATAGGAACCTTTTACTTCCATGCGATAGCCTGCCTCTAGACAAACCAGAGACAGAACCAAAAGAGGAAGGAAGGAGAAATCAGACACGAACAAGAACAAGGCAAAATCACACAAACAGACAAGTGGAGACTTCAGACAGTGAAAGCAGTGAGGACGTTGAGATGGTGTGCCGATTCCCACACTATCAGCATTCAAGTCGGAGAGCTGTAGGCATTAACCCAGATGCAGAGCCATTTGTATCAGATCTGGGGAGACAAGAGAGAGAGACAGAACAGGAGGAAGTGGAGGCGGACATCATGGACATCATACCAGGGGCAGATGGTAAGGACAATGCTGCTGAGCCTGGAGAGAGGCTACAAGAGTCATCAGAGGAAGATGTTCCAGAACAGCAGCCTGCAACCAGCTACCCACAGAGGGAGAGACGCCGACCAAAGATGCTGACCTACGGGGCTTTGGGTGAGCCAACGGTGGTGGAGGTTGGTGTCGAGAGCCTACAAGTGAGTATGTCTCCAGCCTGCAAAAGACTGTGGCGACCATGGATAGCACCAGATATAGAGGTAATGAGTTAAGGTCACACTGCATAAAGACACTTGTTATGGGAAAAAGAAAAAGACTGAGGAAACTGTGAAATGGACACAGAAATAAACTATAAACGCATGGACTGTAAGGGAGAGACAATCCCATGAGAACATAGTGGACTTAAGCTGTAAACCAAAGGGACTGGTAACAGACTAAAAGAACTGAGGCCGAAAATTGAGTTCTGTTACACTTGAGTGTTGATCTGGACAGATCTGGAGTTTACTGAAACTGAATATATATGATATATACTAACTGGAATGTACATTGCGATAAATGGACACTATTGGGACATTACATAATGTAATTACAAGAGTAATGAATGTCATGTGAACATCAAGTGCCACTTAAGAGTAATACCATGTGAATTCAGTAAGAAAAGTCAATATGTGAAGTGGAAACACTCTCTGGTAATTAAATGTCTGCAGACATTTGAAATTGAGGGGGAGAGTGTGGCACAATAAGTCATGTGTAGGTTCTAAAACAGAACCATTTCTTTGGTGTAATGCAAGTGAAGAGAGTTTGTCATGTTTCATATGTGTTTATGAGAAGAAAGTGTTCAATGTGGTTAGAATTTAGGGTACAGTATTATTTATTGCCAGTGTCATTGTGAGGGAGTTATGCCAGTGGATCGCCAGTAGGTGTCAGTGCTGCTACAGACGCTGTGTATGTGAAGGGAGCGTCACAGGGAAGTCTCGCGTGAATAAGTGAGATAATGAGAATCTCTGTGTACAAGATGAAGCAGAATACGCTGTGAAGCGATTGTCAACCTAAAGCATTACATTTACATTTTGCAGGTAAGCTGGTGAGGTTATTTAGCAATTCTGGGTTAGGGCGATGTTTACACTGTACTTCGGTAACACTGTGTTCAGTTCTTTGAGTGTTTAGCGTGTGTTAGCGACTGTATTACGGCTTCAATGTAGCCAGTTAGCAGCTAATACGAGGGTTACAGCCGCCATGGTAGTAACGTCAGTAGTAGCGCGGGACGCTGGGAGCTTTGACAATGAGCCCTCATGTGAGGGAGCCCTCCCGTCGCTCATATTAACCTTTTATATGACTATTGTTATGTTGTTGTTTACTGTTTATTAACAAATATAAGAAATATGGTGTTATGCTGCTGAGCTAAGATTATCTGTACAGGAAGTATTGAGACATATTACCCTCTAAAGAGTTGAGAGGTGGTGTAATCTTTGATTTTGTGCATTTCTGGCAGTTTGTTACTGTTAGCGTGAATAAGTGAGATAATGAGAATCTCTGTGTACAAGATGAAGCAGAATACGCTGTGAAGCGATTGTCAACCTAAAGCATTATATTTACATTTTGCAGAACATCTTAAATAAATGTGTAGCACCAGACTGAGCCTGTGGGACATCATTCTGTGCACCGCTACACATATTCTCAAACAAGAAGAGAGTGGTGGATTTTTTGAAGAAACCAAATAATATAAAAGTTTATTTAGGAGGAGGATGCAAGAAAAGGATTCATGGTTATTTATTTAGCACTTTTTAAATCACATGACCACAAACCAGTTGACAACATATTTAAATTTGAATACTTTAAGGGAATAGCTCAAATGAATAGGCTAAATCATTCAGCTTTTCACCACCACTTCATTCCTGGGCCTAAGATGCTCGAAGACTTGAAACTTGAGTTGGCCTTGGCTTTTCTGATCCACTTTTGTTTGGACCAAAACCAGTATTGTACAACGTATTAAGTATACATTTTTCTATTGCGATAAGGAAGTCAGTTTAATTTTAAAGCCATGATTATTACCGGATGAGTGATCAAATTAAAACCATGGGTAATTACCATCAATAAAACTATAAAAAGAATTCATGTTTTCTGTTGATCTTTTCTTAGAGGACCCACAGTATACAGCATATTAGATCGCAACCAATGAATTGGCATACACCATAACTGCTTCCTGCTTGGTTCATTTCTGATCTGGGGCTTTTATTGCATATCATAAACCTGTTTGTCCTCATAAATCTTTGAAAAAACAATTTCTGGGTGATACATGTAAAATCTTGGTCTTTGTTGAAGTTAGTTTGAACCTATGGCCCACTGATGAAAGTATTGCAATATTTGCAGTATAGATAATAGAAAACTTTTTATTGTTGTTATTTATGTAGGAAACCGGCGTAGCCGGTGGAAAACCCGTACAGACACGGGGAGAATCACTCTGCCACCATGTCACCTTGGAGAGGAGGGAGAGTGGATGGATGTCTTTGCGTAGAATTAAACCGGATCACCCGGAGTAAACCCACACAGACACGGGGAAAATCACTCAACCACCATCTCACCTTGGAGAATGGATGGATGTCTTTGCGTAGAAGGAAACCGGATCACCCGGAATAAACCCATAAGTGAGGGGGTGTAAAGGGGTGGGACGGTGTTTGGTAGGAAGGGGGATGGGGATAGGGGAAGGGTGAGGAGGAGATAAGGGATGTTACTCCCCTCTCTTCTCCCTATCCTTCCTCTCCTTCTCTTGTCTTTCCAGTTCCTTCTTTTCTCTCTTCTCCTGTTGCTCCTCTGTCTTCTGTCTCTCCTGCTCCTTCTTCCTCTCCTTCTTCAGGATTTTTTCGACCAACTTCTTGTCCTTCTTCTTGTCCTTGTCCGTTTTCATAGCGAGCACCTGGAGGTCGATGCTTCGCTCGATAAGGAACTTGACGTCGTCCTCCGATTGGCTCAGTTTGTTGCGCCAATCCTCCTCGGTTTGTCTGCTCTGTTGTTGCAGCTCCTGCGCTTTCTTCAAGCTCTCGTCCTTTGCAGCCAACTGTACTTCCAGAGCGGTGAGTTTAATGCTCCACTCTGCCTCGCTCTGGATGAGAGCCTTCTTTTCCGTTGTTATTGCGGTGATCACCTGGTTCACCTCCATGACGAAGGCCTCCTGCACAGATTTGAGCTCTGCGACTGCCTCTTCCTGCCTCACAAGCCAACGATTTTCCCAGTCGGCGTTCACGGCCATCAGATTACTCTCGCTCACCTCTTGCCAAAGAGCGTTGTCCTGGTTGAGCTTGGCACTCCAGTGTTGTTCGACTGAGAGGCCGTTGTTGTGTTCTTCAGCAAGACGTTGCTGAAGAAAGCCGATGGTTTCATCCTTCTCTTTGCTCTTGGCTTTGACGTCAGTCAGCTGTTCCTTGCAAAAGGCTCTCTCAGACTGTAGAGCCTTCAGGATTTTAACATACTGTAGTATTGGAAATTGTATTTAGTACTGTAACTATCAATTTCCAGTCTAGTGCACCTTATACACAGGTAAGTGTCCAGAATAAACGGGACGAGAGGCTGGCAGTTCAAAGAATATATATAATTTATTTATACAATTTGCATTTTAAAAACATTCTAAAAAAAGGAAAGGCAACTTAGAGCTGCACAATGCAACCTTGAATAGGTACGGTGGACCGGGCACTGCACAATCACTTGATCTAGATAGCAAAATACCCAGGAATCTGTCAATGGCTACAGTAAACTTTAGGACCCAACCACACAGTTAAACACAAATATGATTCCTTAAGGGAAATGTCACTGCACACTCTCAAGAACCACAAATCGTATATATATATTCCACCCAGGAACTGATAGGTGGATGACACTGCAACCAACGTCAGGTTATGATTACACCAGAAGGGGTCTCTAAGCTTATCTGGAGCCTTATAACTTCCACCTGGTTCTGCTATGACTCTAAGATTTCACACGCCATCAGAATTATTGCACATATGCCCATCAACACTATTGCACTACACCCATCAACGCTATTGCACTATTCCCAGTGATAATAAAAATAATAATACTAAAAATAAACAAAGAAAACAAGAAAGAAAATAAAAAGGCCCGTTACTCTAAACAATGTGGGAAAAAACAGTGACAGTCAATACCACACATGAAGACAGTCCTATAAAAATAAACATACAATTAGACAACAATACATTAATTCATACACATTTTAAAAACCATGTTTTCATAATTATAAAACCAATATACCGTACCTTTAATTCATTAAGGTTACACTCGGACCCGCAGCGTGCTTACTGTTGGGACGACCAACACTAAAAGGGAAACAGGACATGCATTTAAACACCTCACAATTACATTATAGTGTGGCCGTTTAATAAATATCGAAGTGCACAATTTACAATAATAATCCCCGTTCACAAAAACGGCTGCAAGCAGATAGATGGAAGCCCAATGACAGTCTGCCTATACGACAACCAGTCTTCCTTCAAACTCTGTATAAGGATAAATACATTTCAATCAGGAGAGACTTGTATGAATTGAAAGTGATTTATTACAAAGTGCACAAAGATATGAATAGTTAAAATTCTTTGGCGATTTAGACCCGACATGACATCGTAAGGGGGGAAGTGATGCCATCGTAGATTAGAAATATTCCCCCAAAGAAAAGGGAATAAATATAGATTTATTGCCTGTGATATAACAATGACTCAGACATTTTTCAGACTTTTTTACTCTGATTTTTATTTTTTTTATTTTTTTACTCAGACATTTTTCAGACTTTTTCACTCAGACATTTTTCAGACTTTTTTTACTCGTACTTCTTTTTTTGATTTTTTTACTCTGACATTTTTTAGACTTTTTAACTCAGACATTTTTCAGACTTTTTTTACTCAGAGATTTTTCCAGACATTTTTACTCCGACATTTTTCAGACTTCTTTTTTTATGCTTTTGTACTCGGACATTTTTTTAGACTTTTTTACTCAGACATTTTTCAGACTTTTTTTACTCGGACATTTTTACTCAGACATTTTTCAGAAATCTTTTTTTTTATACTTTTTTACTCTGACTTTTTTCACACTTTTTTACTCTGACTTTTTTTTTTTTTACTTTTTTACTCGGACATTTTCACTCAGACATTTTTCAGACTTTTTTTACTCTCACTTTTTTTACTCGGAGATTTTTCCAGACATTTTTACTCTGACATTTTTCAGACTTTTTTTACTCTGACTTTTTTCAGACTTTTTTTACTCTGACTTTTTTCACACTTTTTTTACTCTGAGATTTTTCCAGTTATTTTTACTCAGGCATTTTTCAGACTTCTTTTTTTTATACTTTTGTACTCGGACATTTTTTTAGACTTTTTTACTCAGACATTTTTCAGACGTTTTCACTCAGACATTTTTCATACTTTTTTACTCCGACATCTTTTTTTTTTACTTTTTTACTCTGACATTTTTCAGACTTTTTTTACTCTGACTTTTTTCACACTTTTTTTTACTCTGAGATTTTTCCAGTTATTTTTACTCAGACATTTTTTAGACTTCTTTTTTTTGTACTTTTTTGCTCGGACATTGTTTTAGACTTTTTTACTCAGACATTTTTTAGACTTTTTCACTGACATTTTTCAGACTTCTTTTAATCTGACATCTTTTTTTTTTACTTTTTTACTCGGACATTTTTCAGACTGTTTTTACTCGGACATTTTTACTCAGACATTTTTCAGAAATCTTTTTTTTTATACTTTTTTACTCTGACATTTTTCAGACTTTTATTACTCGGACATTTTTCAGACTTCTTTTTTTTTTTTTTACTTTTTTTACGCAGACATTTTTCAGACTTTTTCACTCTGACTTTTTTCAGACTTTTTTTACTCTGAGATTTTTCCAGACATTTTTACTCAGACATTTTTCAGACTTCTTTTTTTTTCTTTTACTTTTTTTACTCAGACATATTTGAGACTTTTTCACTCAGACTTTTTTCAGACTTTTTTTACTCTGACTTTTTTCAGACTTTTTTTACTCAGACATTTTTCAGACTTTTTCATTCAGACATTTTTCAGATTTTTTTTACTCTGACTTTTTTCAGACTTTTTCATTCAGACATTTTTCAGATTTTTTTTACTCTGACTTTTTTCACACTTTTTTACTCTGACTATTTTCACACATTCTTACTCGGACTTCTTTCTTTTTGACCTTTTTACTCGGACATTTTTCAGACTTTTTTACTCAGACATTTTTCAGACTTCATTATTTTTCAGACTTTTATTACTCTGACTATTTTCACACTTTTTTACTCATACTTCTTTTTTTTTTACTTTTTTACTCGGACATTTTTACTC
This sequence comes from Sebastolobus alascanus, assembly GCA_916701645.2. Taxonomy (NCBI): domain Eukaryota; kingdom Metazoa; phylum Chordata; class Actinopteri; order Perciformes; family Sebastidae; genus Sebastolobus; species Sebastolobus alascanus. The sequence goes on from CAKAOJ020001431.1 coordinate 23,262, forward strand.
AGACATTTTTCAAACTTTTTTACTCCGACATCTTTTTTTTTTAACTTTTTTACTCAGACATTTTTCAGACTTTTTTTACTCTGACTTTTTTCAGACTTTTTTACTCCGACATCTTTTTTTTTTAACTTTTTTACTCAGACATTTTTCAGACTTTTTTTACTCTGACTTTTTTCACACTTTTTTTACTTGTATTTTTTTTTTTTACTTTTTTACTCAGACATTTTTCAGACTTTTTCACTCATACATTTTTCACACTTTTTTTACTCAGAGATTTTTCCAGACATTTTACTCAGACATTTTTCAGGCATTTTTCAGACTTTTATTACTCAGACATTTTTTTGACTTTTTTTACTCTGACTTTTTTCACACTTTTTTTAACACTTTTTTTTCTAAATTTTTTTTTTTGACTTTTTTACTCAGACATTTTTCAGACTTTTTCATTCAGACATTTTTCAGACTTTTTTTACTCTGACTTTTTTCACACTTTTTTACTCGTACTTCTTTTTTTTTTACTTTTTTACTGAGACATTTTTCAAGCATTTTTCAGACTTTTATTACTCAGACATTTTTCAGACTTCTTTTTTTATGCTTTTGTACTCGGACATTTTTTTAGACTTTTTTTACTCAGACATTTTTCACACTTTTTTACTCGGACATTTTTCACACTTTTTTACTCTGACTTTTTTCACACTTTTTTACTCGGACATTTTTCACACTTTTTTACTCGGACATTTTTTTTAGACTTTTTTACTCTGACTTTTTCACACTTTTTTTAGTCGGATATTTTTCCAGACATTTTCACTCAGACATTTTTCAGACTTTTTTTACTCTGACATCTTTTTTTTTTACTTTTTTACTCGGACATTTTTCAGACACTGATCCATCATGATCTCACTCATCACTCTGATCCATCATGACCTCACTCATCACTCTGATCCATCATGATCTCACTCATCACTCTGATCCATCATGATCTCACTCATCCCTCTGATCCATCATGATCTCACTCATCACTCTGATCCATCATGATCTCACTCATCACTCTGATCCAGCATGATCTCACTCATCACACTGATCCATCATGATCTCACTCATCACTCTGATCCATCATGATCTCACTCATCACTGTGATCCATCATGATCTCACTCATCACTCTGATCCATCATGACCTCACTCTTCACTCTGATCCATCATGATCTCACTCATCACTCTGATCCATCATGATCTCACTCATCACTCTGATCCATCATGACCTCACTCATCACTCTGATCCATCATGATCTCACTCATCACTCTGATCCATCATGATCTCACTCATCGGTGAGGATATTTGTTGCGGTACGGGTATTACTGTATGTAGCTGTAATACTGATACGATACACAGTTTGCGTTTGTGCGTTGGAATAGTTCTCGCTCTGTTTCCACGAAGAGATGCGTCTCTCATAGAGATCAGATTGTAACTGAGTTAGAGTTGAGGATTCCACGGAGATGTAACATTCTGACATTCTCACTTCAAAGGCACTGGTGACACGTTTTGGAATGTGATGACATGTCAATGCTGACATCACATTCAAAATGTGATGACATCACATGTGATGACATCACATTTTGAAAGTGATGTCAGCACATTCTGAATATGATGTCATCCCATTCTGAATATGATGTCACCCTGCACAGTGTACACTTTTGGTCACATGACTTCTCCAGACTGAAAAACTGTCAAATAAAAGTGCTAAAAGCAGAACTGCCTACAGCCCAACATGACCTATGATATGAAGTTCACTTAGGCCCTTCTTAACAATGTTACAATATGAAATATTACACTTTATTTCCTATTCAAATCCAAACATTCTTATTAAACACAACAATACTTGTATTTTACAGTAAAGGCTCGGTCTTACAGCAGACGACCCTTGACACCACTCAACCAGTCTTTCATGTTACTTCCATCAGGGATCCAGAACCGGATCTAGACACTAAAATGGGAGAGGATGCGGTTTAAGATATTCAGAAAACAATCATCCATGAGGATGGCTTGCCTTGTTATAAGGTGCTATACAAATATTGTTCACGTCATTATTACTGAGGGTCGAGGAACCTTGACTGTGAGGTATTTAATTCATGATATTGGCCAAAGTGTTTCAGCAGCTAACCTTGTTGAGTCGAGATTTTACATTTGATTCATTAGAAAAAAACAAAAATAATGCGGTAAGCACATCTGTTCAGTTTCAAAATGCTGTATTATTGTCATGTCGTCTTACTCGGCATTTAGTCAAATACTGAATACGTTTGACAAAATCTGTTTCAAAACATCGTAAGTGATTTGTCACACTGTTAGGCAACGTCTTGCACTGAAAGAGGACCAGTTGAGGTCAGAGGTCAGATTCTCTCTGCCTGTCCTGTCCACCAACCAAAACCTGCTGAGCAGCAGTTCACAGCTTCACAGCAACAAAGTGCTGAAGCTTGGCGAGGAAATTGTCTGTACCGTGGGTGAACATATTTCCCGGGTACTGAACATCGGCTGATCCTCCAGCCTTGTTTTTATAGTTAATAATCAGATTTATGACCAGAGAAAGTCATTCATTAAATCCTTAAGAGAGCTTTATAATATCCTGAACGCACTCATTTTGATGTTAAACCTTATTTGTAGGCAGAACCTGGAGCTTACACACATGCGCTTGATGATACTGGCTTACAGTAGAGCCTGGTAGAGTGCATTAGCGCTCTACTGCACCCCGTGGTCTTTTCCATGTGGTGTTGCAAAATGTAATGAAATACCTCTGAGCAAAATGACATTGGCTTGTACAGAATCAGGATGTGCCTCTCCTACCTTGAGGCTCCTATGATTTCAGGTGATATTGTGCTTGTGGTGCATATTCTCAAACAAGAAGACAGTGGTGGATTTTTTGAAGAAACCAAATAATATAAAAGTTTATTTAGGAGGAGGATGCAAGAAAGGGATTCATAGTTATTTATTTATTTGACACACTATACTATGACTTTTATTTATTTATTTGACATATTGTACTATGACTTTTATTTATTTATTTGACATACTATACTATAACTTTTATTTATTTATTTGACACACTATATTATGACTTTTACTTATTTATTTGACATACTATTCTATGACTTACTAATTTATTTGACATACTATACTATGACTTTTATTTATTTATTTGACATACTATACTATGACTTTTATTTATTTATTTGACACACTATACTATGACTTTTATTTATTTATTTGACATACTATACTATGACTTTTATTTATTTATTTGACACACTATACTATGACTTTTATTTATTTACACTCAAACTAACCTTAGCAAGTTATCTTCATTTAGTTAGCTGTTAGCTAGTTAAAGTGGTCTTTAGCTAACTAGACATATTCATCTGGTTAGCTTTAGCTAACTTAGCCAGTTGGGCTGAACATTTAAAAAATATATATCAAGCTGTGATTTTTCTTACTAATATTGTGATTTAAATAGATTATTTTCTATTAATCAATCTCCTGTTTTTCTGCTGATTTGATGGTCTAACGTTACTCAGTGTTAGAAAGTACATTTACTCAAGTACTAGATTTTAAGTACTTGAGTATTTTCCTTTCATGCCACTTTATACTTCTACTCCAGAACATTTATACTTCTACTCCAGTACATTTATACTTCTACTCTAGAACATTTCAGAGGGAGAAGTTGTACTTTTTATTCCATTTATCTGCATTTACGCTCTTCATTTATCTGACAGCTTCAGTTAGTTACTTTACAAACATATGAAAATGCACAGCTGAAACGATTAGTCGATTAACTTATTAATCGATTGACTGAAATTAATTGGCAACTATTTTTGATTATGTCATTTTTAAGGAAAATCATTTCATGTTTCAAGCTTCACAAATGTGACGATTTGCTGCTTTTCCTTTTTTTCGACATACTATACTATGACTTTTTTAAGCAAAATATTTCGACATACTATTATGACATTTTTTCGAAAAAAATTTCGACATACTATACAATGACGTTTTTTTAATGAAATTTTACGACATACTGTACTATGACGTTTTTTTCTGGAAATTTTACGACATACTATACTATGACTTTTTTCTCAAAAAATTTCAACATACTATACTATGACTTTTGTTCTTATGAAATTTTTCGACATACTATACTATGACGTTTTTTTCAGGAAATTTTACAACTTACTATACTATGACGTTTTTTTCATGAAATTTTTCCACATACTATACTATGACTTTTTTTTTTGCAAAAAATTTCGACATACTATACTATGACTTTTTTTCGCAAAACATTTCGACATACTTTACTAGGACGTTTTTTTCATGAAATTTTACGACATACTATGCTATGACTTTTTTTTAACAATAAATTTCGACATACTATACTGTGAAGTTTTTTTTCATGAAATTTTTCGAAATTCTATACTATGAGGTTTTTTCTTATGAAATTTTTAGCCATACTATACTTTGTCTTTTTTTTTGCAAAAATTTTCGACATACTATACTATGACGTTTTTTTAATGAAATTTGTCGACATACTATACTATGACGTTTTTTTAATGAAATTTTTTGGCATACTATACTATGACAATTTTTCGCTAAAAATTTCGACGTACTATACTATGACGTTTTTTACAGGAAAGTTTTTCGAAATACTATACTATGCCTTTCTTTCGCAAAAAATTTCGACATACCATACTATGACTTTTTTTTCAGAAAATTTTACGACATACTATACTATGACGTTTTTTTAATGAAATTTGTCGACATACTATACTATGACGTTTTTTCATGAACTTTTTCGACATAATATACTAGGAATTTTTGTTAATGAAATTTGTCAACATACTATACTATGAAGTTTTTTTTCATGAAATTTTTCGACATACTATACTATGACGTTTTATTTAATGTATTTTTGCGACAAACCATTCTATGACGTTTTTTTAATGAATTTTTTCGACATACTATACTCTGACGTTTTTTAATGAAATTTTTTGGCATACTATACTATGACAATTTTTCGCTAAAAATTTCGACATACTATACTATGACGGTATTTTACAGGAAAGTTTTTCGAAATACTATACTATGCCTTTCTTTCGCAAAAAATTTCGACATACTATACTATGACTTTTTTTTTCAGGAAATTTTACGACATACTATACTATGACGTTTTTTTCATGAACTTTTTCGACATAATATACTAGGAATTTTTTTTAATGAAATTTGTCAACATACTATACTATGAAGTTTTTTCATGAAATTTTTCGACATACCGTACTATGACTTTTATTTATTTATTTGACATAATATACTATGACTTACTAATTTATTTGACATACTATACTATGACTTTTATTTATTTATTTGACATACTATACTATGACTTTTATTTATTTATTTGACACACTATACTATGACTTTTATTTATTTATTTGACACACTCTACTATGACTTTTATTTATTTATTTGACATACTATACTATGACTTTTATTTATTTATTTGACATACTATTCTATGACTTTTTTTATGTTTTGACATACTATACTATGACTTTTATTTACTTATTTGACATACTATACTATGACTTACTAATTTATTTGACATACTATACTAAGACTTTTATTTACTTATTTGACATACTGTACTATGACTTTTATTTATTTATTTGACATACTATACTATGACTTTTATTTATTTATTTGACACACTATACTATGACTTTTATTTATTTATTTGACATACTATACTATGACTTTTATTTATTTATTTGACACACTATACTATGACTTTTATTTATTTATTTGACACACTATACTATGACTTTTATTTATTTATTTGACATACTATACTATGACTTTTATTTATTTATTTGACACACTATACTATGACTTTTATTTATTTACACTCAAACTAACCTTAGCAAGTTATCTTTATTTAGTTAGCTGTTAGCTAGTTAAAGTGGTCTTTAGCTAACTAGACATATTCATCTGGTTAGCTTTAGCTAACTTAGCCAGTTGGGCTGAACATTTAAAAAATATATATCAAGCTGTGATTTTTCTTACTAATATTGTGATTTAAATAGATTATTTTCTCTAAATCAATCTCCTGTTTTTCTGCTGATTTGATGGTCTAACGTTACTCAGTGTTAGAAAGTACATTTACTCAAGTACTAGATTTTAAGTACTTGAGTATTTTCCTTTCATGCCACTTTATACTTCTACTCCAGAACATTTATACTTCTACTCCAGTACATTTATACTTCTATTCCAGTACATTTATACTTCTACTCCAGAACATTTCAGAGGGAGAAGTTGTACTTTTTATTCCATTTATCTGCATTTACGCTCGACATTTATCTGACAGCTTCAGTTAGTTACTTTACAAACATATGAAAATGCACAGCTGAAACGATTAGTCGATTAACTTATTAATCGATTGACTGAAATTAATTGGCAACTATTTTTGATTATGTCATTTTTTAAGCAAAATCATTTCATGTTTCAAGCTTCACAAATGTGACGATTTGCTGCTTTTCCTTTTTTTCGACATACTATACTATGACTTTTTAAGCAAAATATTTCGACATACTATTATGACATTTTTTCGAAAAAAATTTCGACATACTATACAATGACGTTTTTTTAATGAAATTTTACGACATACTGTACTATGACGTTTTTTTCTGGAAATTTTACGACATACTATACTATGACTTTTTTCTCAAAAAATTTCAACATACTATACTATGACTTTTGTTCTTATGAAATTTTTCGACATACTATACTATGACGTTTTTTTCAGGAAATTTTACAACTTACTATACTATGACGTTTTTTTCATGAAATTTTTCCACATACTATACTATGACTTTTTTTTTGCAAAAAATTTCGACATACTATACTATGACTTTTTTTCGCAAAACATTTCGACATACTTTACTAGGACGTTTTTTTCATGAAATTTTACGACATACTATGCTATGACTTTTTTTTAACAATAAATTTCGACATACTATACTGTGAAGTTTTTTTTCATGAAATTTTTCGAAATTCTATACTATGAGGTTTTTTCTTATGAAATTTTTAGCCATACTATACTTTGTCTTTTTTTTTGCAAAAATTTTCGACATACTATACTATGACGTTTTTTTAATGAAATTTGTCGACATACTATACTATGACGTTTTTTTAATGAAATTTTTTGGCATACTATACTATGACAATTTTTCGCTAAAAATTTCGACGTACTATACTATGACGTTTTTTACAGGAAAGTTTTTCGAAATACTATACTATGCCTTTCTTTCGCAAAAATTTCGACATACCATACTATGACTTTTTTTTCAGAAAATTTTACGACATACTATACTATGACGTTTTTTTAATGAAATTTGTCGACATACTATACTATGACGTTTTTTCATGAACTTTTTCGACATAATATACTAGGAATTTTTGTTAATGAAATTTGTCAACATACTATACTATGAAGTTTTTTTCATGAAATTTTTCGACATACTATACTATGACGTTTTATTTAATGTATTTTTGCGACAAACCATTCTATGACGTTTTTTTTTAATGAATTTTTTCGACATACTATACTCTGACGTTTTTTTAATGAAATTTTTTGGCATACTATACTATGACAATTTTTCGCTAAAAATTTCGACATACTATACTATGACGGTATTTTACAGGAAGTTTTTCGAAATACTATACTATGCCTTTCTTTCGCAAAAAATTTCGACATACTATACTATGACTTTTTTTTTCAGGAAATTTTACGACATACTATACTATGACGTTTTTTTCATGAACTTTTTCGACATAATATACTAGGAATTTTTTTTAATGAAATTTGTCAACATACTATACTATGAAGTTTTTTCATGAAATTTTTCGACATACCGTACTATGACTTTTATTTATTTATTTGACATAATATACTATGACTTACTAATTTATTTGACATACTATACTATGACTTTTATTTATTTATTTGACACACTATACTATGACTTTTATTTATTTATTTGACACACTCTACTATGACTTTTATTTATTTATTTGACATACTATACTATGACTTTTATTTATTTATTTGACATACTATTCTATGACTTTTTTTATGTTTTGACATACTATACTATGACTTTTATTTACTTATTTGACATACTATACTATGACTTACTAATTTATTTGACATACTATACTAAGACTTTTATTTACTTATTTGACATACTGTACTATGACTTTTATTTATTTATTTGACATACTATACTATGACTTTTACTTATTTATTTGACACACTATACTATGACTTTTATTTATTTATTTGACATACTATACTATGACTTTTATTTATTTATTTGACACACTATACTATGACTTTTATTTATTTATTTGACACACTATACTATGACTTTTATTTATTTATTTGACATACTATACTATGACTTTTATTTATTTATTTGACACACTATACTATGACTTTTATTTATTTACACTCAAACTAACCTTAGCAAGTTATCTTTATTTAGTTAGCTGTTAGCTAGTTAAAGTGGTCTTTAGCTAACTAGACATATTCATCTGGTAGCTTTAGCTAACTTAGCCAGTTGGGCTGAACATTTTAAAAAATATATATCAAGCTGTGATTTTTCTTACTAATATTGTGATTTAAATAGATTATTTTCTCTAAATCAATCTCCTGTTTTTCTGCTGATTTGATGGTCTAACGTTACTCAGTGTTAGAAAGTACATTTACTCAAGTACTAGATTTTAAGTACTTGAGTATTTTCCTTCATGCCACTTTATACTTCTACTCCAGAACATTTATACTTCTACTCCAGTACATTTATACTTCTATTCCAGTACATTTTATACTTCTACTCCAGAACATTTCAGAGGGAGAAGTTGTACTTTTTATTCCATTTATCTGCATCTACGCTCTTCATTTATCTGACAGCTTCAGTTAGTTACTTTACAAACATATGAAAATGCACAGCTGAAACGATTAGTCGATTAACTTATTAATCGATTGACTGAAATTAATTGGCAACTATTTTTGATTATGTCATTTTTTAAGCAAAATCATTTCATGTTTCAAGCTTCACAAATGTGACGATTTGCTGCTTTTCCTTTTTTTCGACATACTATACTATGACTTTTTAAGCAAAATATTTCCGACATACTATTATGACATTTTTTCGAAAAAAATTTCGACATACTATACAATGACGTTTTTTTTAATGAAATTTTACGACATACTGTACTATGACGTTTTTTTCTGGAAATTTACGACATACTATACTATGACTTTTTTCTCAAAAAATTTCAACATACTATACTATGACTTTTGTTCTTATGAAATTTTTCGACATACTATACTATGACGTTTTTTTCAGGAAATTTTACAACTTACTATACTATGACGTTTTTTTCATGAAATTTTTCCACATACTATACTATGACTTTTTTTTTGCAAAAAATTTCGACATACTATACTATGACTTTTTTTCGCAAAACATTTCGACATACTTTACTAGGACGTTTTTTTCATGAAATTTTACGACATACTATGCTATGACTTTTTTTTAACAATAAATTTCGACATACTATACTGTGAAGTTTTTTTTCATGAAATTTTTCGAAATTCTATACTATGAGGTTTTTTCTTATGAAATTTTTAGCCATACTATACTTTGTCTTTTTTTTGCAAAAATTTTCGACATACTATACTATGACGTTTTTTTAATGAAATTTGTCGACATACTATACTATGACGTTTTTTTAATGAAATTTTTTGGCATACTATACTATGACAATTTTTCGCTAAAAATTTCGACGTACTATACTATGACGTTTTTTACAGGAAAGTTTTTCGAAATACTATACTATGCCTTTCTTTCGCAAAAATTTCGACATACCATACTATGACTTTTTTTTCAGAAAATTTTACGACATACTATACTATGACGTTTTTTTAATGAAATTTGTCGACATACTATACTATGACGTTTTTTCATGAACTTTTTCGACATAATATACTAGGAATTTTTGTTAATGAAATTTGTCAACATACTATACTATGAAGTTTTTTTCATGAAATTTTTCGACATACTATACTATGACGTTTTATTTAATGTATTTTTGCGACAAACCATTCTATGACGTTTTTTTAATGAATTTTTTCGACATACTATACTCTGACGTTTTTTTAATGAAATTTTTTGGCATACTATACTATGACAATTTTTCGCTAAAAATTTCGACATACTATACTATGACGGTATTTTACAGGAAAGTTTTTCGAAATACTATACTATGCCTTTCTTTCGCAAAAAATTTCGACATACTATACTATGACTTTTTTTTTCAGGAAATTTTACGACATACTATACTATGACGTTTTTTTCATGAACTTTTTCGACATAATATACTAGGAATTTTTTTTAATGAAATTTGTCAACATACTATACTATGAAGTTTTTTCATGAAATTTTTCGACATACCGTACTATGACTTTTATTTATTTATTTGACATAATATACTATGACTTACTAATTTATTTGACATACTATACTATGACTTTTATTTATTTATTTGACATACTATACTATGACTTTTATTTATTTATTTGACACACTATACTATGACTTTTATTTATTTATTTGACACACTCTACTATGACTTTTATTTATTTATTTGACATACTATACTATGACTTTTATTTATTTATTTGACATACTATTCTATGACTTTTTTTATGTTTTGACATACTATACTATGACTTTTATTTACTTATTTGACATACTATACTATGACTTACTAATTTATTTGACATACTATACTAAGACTTTTATTTACTTATTTGACATACTGTACTATGACTTTTATTTATTTATTTGACATACTATACTATGACTTTTATTTATTTATTTGACACACTATACTATGACTTTTATTTATTTATTTGACATACTATACTATGACTTTTATTTATTTATTTGACACACTATACTATGACTTTTATTTATTTATTTGACACACTATACTATGACTTTTATTTATTTATTTGACATACTATACTATGACTTTTATTTATTTATTTGACACACTATACTATGACTTTTATTTATTTACACTCCAACTAACCTTAGCAAGTTATCTTTATTTAGTTAGCTGTTAGCTAGTTAAAGTGGTCTTTAGCTAACTAGACATATTCATCTGGTTAGCTTTAGCTAACTTAGCCAGTTGGGCTGAACATTTAAAAAATATATATCAAGCTGTGATTTTTCTTACTAATATTGTGATTTAAATAGATTATTTTCTCTAATCAATCTCCTGTTTTTCTGCTGATTTGATGGTCTAACGTTACTCAGTGTTAGAAAGTACATTTACTCAAGTACTAGATTTTAAGTACTTGAGTATTTTCCTTTCATGCCACTTTATACTTCTACTCCAGAACATTTATACTTCTACTCCAGTACATTTATACTTCTATTCCAGTACATTTATACTTCTACTCCAGAACATTTCAGAGGGAGAAGTTGTACTTTTTATTCCATTTATCTGCATTTACGCTCGACATTTATCTGACAGCTTCAGTTAGTTACTTTACAAACATATGAAAATGCACAGCTGAAACGATTAGTCGATTAACTTATTAATCGATTGACTGAAATTAATTGGCAACTATTTTTGATTATGTCATTTTTTAAGCAAAATCATTTCATGTTTCAAGCTTCACAAATGTGACGATTTGCTGCTTTTCCTTTTTTTCGACATACGATACTATGACTTTTTTTTCGTAAAATATTTCGACATACTATACAGTGACGTTTTTTTCAGGAAATTTTACGACTTTACTGTACTATGACGTTTTTTTTCATGAAATTTTACGAAATACTATACTATGACGTTTTTTTAATGAAATTTGTCGACATACTGTACTATGAAGTTTTTTTCATGAAATTTGTCAACATACTATACTATGACCTCTTTTTCAGGAAATTTTATGACATACTATACTATAACGTTTTTTTAATGAATATTTTCGACAAACTATACTATTCTTTTTTATTCATGATTTTTTTCGACATACTATACTATGACGTTTTTTTAATGAATATTTTCGACAAACTATACTATTCTTTTTTATTCCTGATTTTTTTCGACATACTATACTATGACGTTTTTATGACTTTTTTTTATACCTTTTTACTCAGACATTTTTTTAGACTTTTTCACTCAGACATTTTTTTATACATTTTTACTCAGATATTTTTCAGACTTTTTCACTCAGACATTTTTCTGATATTTATCAGACTTCTTTTTTCAGACTTTTTATACTTTTTACTCAGACATTTTTCAAATTTTTTTACTCTGACATTTTTCACACTTTTTATATCTAGACATTTTTCAGACTCTTTTTATTCAGACATTTTTCACACTTTTTTACTCGGACATTTTTCAGACTTCTGTTTTTATAGACTTTTTTACTGAGACATTTTTCCAGACTTCTTTATTTCATACTTTTTACTGGGATATTTTTCAGACTTCTTTTCTGAAATTTTTCAGACTTCTATTTTTCAGATTTTTTTACTCGAAATTTTTCAGACTTTTTTACTCTGACATTTCTCAGATTTCTTTTTTTTATACTTTTTTACTCGGACATTTTTTTATACTTTTTTACTCAGACATTTTTCTGACTTTTTCACTCAGACATTTTTCAGACTTTTTTTACTCTGACTTCTTATTTTTTTACTTTTTTACTCGGATATTTTTCAGACTTTTTTTACTTGGACATTTTTACTCAGACATTTTTCAGACTTTTTTTACTCGGACATTTTCACACTTTTTTACTCTGACTTTTTTCACACTTTTTTACTCAGACTTCTTTTTTACACTTTTTTTACTCCGACATTTTTCATACTTCTTTTTTTCAGACTTTTTTTCTGACATTTTTCACACTTTATTAACTTGGACATTTTTCAGACTTTTTTCTGATATTTTCAGACTTCTTCACTCAGACATTTTTCAGACTTTTTTAACTGACTTTTTTCACACTTTTTTACTTGACTTCTTTTTTTCTTACTTTCTTACTCGGAAATTTTTCAGACTTTTTTTACTCTGACTTTTTTCACACTTTTTTACTCGGATTTCTATTTTTTTTACTTTTTTACTCGGAGATTTTTCCAGACATTTTTACTAAGACATTTTTCAGACTTTTTTTCTGATATTTCTCAGACTTCATTTTTTCCGACTTTTGTTACTCGGACATTTTTCGGACTTTTTATATCCGGGCATTTTTCAGACTTTTTTTATTCAGACATTTTTCACACTTTTTTAACTCTGACTTTTTTCACACTTTTTTACTCGGACTTCTTTTTTTTTTACTTTTCTACTATGACATTTTTCACAATTTTTTTACTTGGACATTTTTACACAGACATTTTTCTGACTTTTTTTACTCGACATTTTTCAGAATTATTTACTTCGACATTTTTCAGACCTTTTAAACCCAGACATTTTTCAGACTTTTTTTACTCTGACTTATTTTTTTTTTTACTTTTTTACTCAGACATTTTTCAGAATTTTTTTACTCAGAGGTTTTTCCAGACATTTTTACTCAGACATTTTTCAGACTTCTTTACTCTGACTTTTTTTTTTACTTTTTTACTCTGACTTCTTTTTTTTTTACTTTTTTACTCGGATATTTTTCCAGACATTTTTACTTAGACATTTTTCAGACTTCTTTTTTTTATACTTTTTTACTCAGATATTTTTCAGACTTTTTCACTCAGACATTTTTCAGACTTTTATTACTCGGACATTTTTCAGACTTCTTTTTTCAGACTTCTTTTTTTCTGACATTTCTCACACTTTTTTTACTAGGACTTCTTTTTTTAAAAATTTTTTACTCGGACATTTTTCAGACTTTTTTTACTCGGACATTTTTCAGACTTCTTTTTTTTTTACTTTTTTACTCAGACATTTTTCAGACTTTTTCACTCAGACATTTTTCAGACTTTTTTACTCTGACATCCTTTTTTTTTACTTTTTTACTCAGACATTTTTTAGACTTTTTTACTCTGACATCCTTTTTTTTAAATTTTTCACTCAGACATTTTTTAGACTTTTTTACTCTGACATTTTTCAGACTTATTTACTCTGACATCCTTTTTTTTTACTTTTTTACTCAGACATTTTTTAGACTTTTTTACTCTGACATTTTTCAGACTTTTTTCACTCCGACATTTTTCAAACTTTCTATATCCGGACATTTTTCAGACATTTTTCATACTTCTTTTTTTCAGACTTTTTTTCTGACATTTTTCACACTTTATAACTCGGACATTTTTCAGACATTTTTTTCTGATATTTTTCAGACTTCTTTTTTTCAGACTTTTATTACTTGGACATTTTTCGGACTTTTTATATCCGGACATTTATCAGACTTTTTTTATTCAGACATTTTTCACACTTTTTTACTCGGACATTTTTCACACTTTTTTTACTAAGACATTTTTCAGACTTTTTTTAATTAAACTTTTTTTCTGATATTTTTCAGACTTCTTTTTTTACTCGGACATTTGTTCAGACTTTTTTTCCTCGGACATTTTTCAGACTTCTATTTTTCAGACTTTTATTACTCGGACATTTTTCAGACTTTTTTTACTACGACATTTTTCAGACTTTTTATATCCGGACATTTTTTCTTACTTTTTTACTCAGACATATTTCAGACTTTTTCACTCAGACATTTTTCAGACTTTTTTTACTCTGACTATTTCACACTTTTTTACTCGGACTTCTTTCTTTTTGACCTTTTTACTCGGACATTTTTCAGACTTTTTTTATTCGGACATTTTTCAGACTTTTATTACTCGGACATTTTCCAGACTTTTATTACTCGGACATTTTTCAGACTTTTTCACTCAGACATTTTTCAGACTTTTTCACTCAGACATATTTCAGACTTTTTCACTCAGACTTTTTTCAGACTTTTTTTACTCTGACTTTTTTCAGACTTTTTTTTTTTATGCTTTTTTACTCGTACATTTTTTTAGACTTTTTTACTCAGACATTTTTCAGACTTTTTCATTCAGACTTTTTTCAGATTTTTTTTACTCTGACTATTTTCACACTTTTTTACTCGGACTTCTTTCTTTTTGACCTTTTTACTCGGACATTTTTCAGACTTTTTTTACTCCGACATTTTTCAGAGTTTTTTTACTCGGAGATTTTTCCAGACCTTTTTACTCCGATTTTTTTCCCACTTTTTTACTCGGACTTCTTTTTTTTTTACCTTTTTACTCGGACATTTTTACTCAGATATTTTTCAGACTTCTTTTTTTATACTTTTTTACTCTGACTTTTTTCAGACTTTTTTTACTCTGACTTTTTTCAGACTTTTTTTACTAGGAGATTTTTCCAGACTTTTTCACTCAGACATTTTTCAGACTTCTTTTTTTTATACTTTTTTACTCGGACGTTTTTCAGACTTTTATTTCTCAGACATTTTTCAGACATCTTTTTTTTTTACTGTTTCACTCAGAGATTTTTCAGACTTTTTCACTCAGACATTTTTCAGACTTTTTCACTCAGACATTTTCAAATTTTTTACTCGGACTTCTTTCTTTTTGACCTTTTTACTCGGACATTTTTCAGACTTTTTTTACTCGGAGATTTTTCCAGACATTTTCACTCAGACATTTTTCAGACTTTTTTCATTCAGACATCTTTTTTTTTATACTTTTTTACTCGGACATTTTTCAGCCTCTTTTTACTCGGACATTTTTCAGACATCTTTTTTTTTTACTTTTTCACTCAGACATTTTTCAGACTTTTTTACTCAGACATTTTCACATTATTTACTCTGACTTCTTTTTTTTTTACTTTTTTACTCAGACATTTTTCAGACTTTTTTTACTCGGAGATTTTCCAGACAATGTGTTCTTGTTGTGTTCTTCAGCAAGACGTTGCTGAAGAAAGCCGATGGTTTCATCCTTCTCCTTGCTCTTGGCTTTGACGTCTCCTTGGTCTTCCTCTGAGCTCACATGTGATGACATCACATTTTGAAAGTGACGTCAGCACATTCTGAATATGATGTCATCCCATTCTGAATATGATGTCACCCTGCACAGTGTACACTTTTGGTCACATGACTTCTCCAGACTGAAAAACTGTCAAATAAAAGTGCTAAAAGCAGAACTGCCTACAGCCCAACATGACCTATGATATGAAGTTCACTTAGGCCCTTCTTAACAATGTTACAATATGAAATATTACACTTTATTTTCTATTCAAATCCAAACATTCTTATTAAACACAACAATACTTGTATTTTACAGTAAAGGCTTGGTCTTACAGCAGACGACCCTTGACCTCACTCAACCAGTCTTTCATGTTACTTCCATCAGGGATCCAGAACCGGATCTAGACACTAAAATGGGAGAGGATGCGGTTTAAGATATTCAGAAAACAATCATCCATGAGGATGGCTTGCCTTGTTATAAGGTGCTATACAAATATTGTTCACGTCATTATTACTGAGGGTCGAGGAACCTTGACTGTGAGGTATTTAATTCATGATATTGGCCAAAGTGTTTCAGCAGCTAACCTTGTTGAGTCGAGATTTTACATTTGATTCATTAGAAAAAAACAAAAATAATGTGGTAAGCACATCTGTTCAGTTTCAAAATGCTGTATTATTGTCATGTCGTCTTACTCGGCATTTAGTCAAATACTGAATACGTTTGACAAAATCTGTTTCAAAACATCGTAAGTGATTTGTCACACTGTTAGGCAACGTCTTGCACTGAAAGAGGACCAGTTGAGGTCAGAGGTCAGATTCTCTCTGCCTGTCCTGTCCACCAACCAAAACCTGCTGAGCAGCAGTTCACAGCTTCACAGCAACAAAGTGCTGAAGCTTGGCGAGGAAATTGTCTGTACCGTGGGTGAACATATTTCCCGGGTACTGAACATCGGCTGATCCTCCAGCCTTGTTTTTATAGTTAATAATCAGATTTATGACCAGAGAAAGTCATTCATTAAATCCTTAAGAGAGCTTTATAATATCCTGAACGCACTCATTTGTATGTTAAACCTTATTTGTAGGCAGAACCTGGAGCTTACACACATGCGCTTGATGATACTGGCTTACAGTAGAGCCTGGTAGAGTGCATTAGCGCTCTACTGCACCCCGTGGTCTTTTCCATGTGGTGTTGCAAAATGTAATGAAATACCTCTGAGCAAAATGACATTGGCTTGTACAGAATCAGGATGTGCCTCTCCTACCTTGAGGCTCCTATGATTTCAGGTGATATTGTGCTTTTGGTGCATATTCTCAAACAAGAAGACAGTGGTGGATTTTTTGAAGAAACCAAATAATATAAAAGTTTATTTAGGAGGAGGATGCAAGAAAGGGATTCATGGTTATTTATTAATTTGACACCCTATACTATGACTTTTATTTATTTATTTGACATACTGTACTATAACTTTTATTTATTTATTTGACACACTATACTATGACTTTTATTTATTTATTTGACACACTATACTATGACTTTTATTTATTTATTTGACATACTATACTATGACTTTTATTTATTTATTTGACATACTATACTATGACTTTTATTTATTTATTTGACATACTATACTATGACTTTATTTATTTATTTGAAATAATATACTATGACTTTTATTTATTTATTTGACACACTATACTATGACTTTTATTTATTTATTTGACATACTATACTCTGACTTTTATTTATTTATTTGACATACTATACTATGACTTACTAATTTATTTGACACACTATACTATGACTTTTATTTATTTATTTGACACACTATACTATGACTTTTATTTATTTATTTGACACACTATACTATGACTTTTATTTATGTATTTGACATACTATACTCTGACTTTTATTTATTTATTTGACACACTATACTATGACTTTTATCTATTTATTTGTCATACTGTACTATGACTTTTATTTATTTATTTGACATACTATTCTATGACTTACTAATTTATTTGACATACTATACTATGACTTTTATTTATTTATTTGACACACTATACTATGACTTTTATTTATTTATTTGACATACTATACTATGACTTTTATTTATTTATTTGACATACTATACTATGACTTTATTTATTTATTTGAAATACTATACTATGACTTTTATTTATTTATTTGACACACTATACTATGACTTACTAATTTATTTGACACACAATACTATGACTTTTATTTATTTATTTGACATACTATACTCTGACTTTTATTTATTTATTTGACATACTATACTATGACTTACTAATTTATTTGACACACTATACTATGACTTTTATTTATTTATTTGACACACTATACTATGACTTTTATTTATTTATTTGACACACTATACTATGACTTACTAATTTATTTGACACACTATACTATGACTTTTATTTATGTATTTGACATACTATACTATGACTTTTATTTATTTATTTGACACACTATACTATGACTTTTATCTATTTATTTGTCATACTGTACTATGACTTTTATTTATTTATTTGTAATACTATTCTATGACTTACTAATTTATTTGACATACTATACTATGACTTTTATTTATTTATTTGACACACTATACTATGACTTTTATTTATTTACACTCAAACTAACCTTAGCAAGTTATCTTTATTTAGTTAGCTGTTAGCTAGTTAAAGTGGTCTTTAGCTAACTAGACATATTCATCTGGTTAGCTTTAGCTAACTTAGCCAGTTGGGCTGAACATTTAAAAAATATATATCAAGCTGTGATTTTTCTTACTAATATTGTGATTTAAATAGATTATTTTCTATAAATCAATCTCCTGTTTTTCTGCTGATTTGATGGTCTAACGTTACACAGTGTTAGAAAGTACATTTACTCAAGTACTAGATTTTAAGTACTTGAGTATTTTCCTTTCATGCCACTTCATACTTCTACTCCAGAACATTTATACATCTACTCCAGTACATTTATACCTCTACTCCAGAACATTTCAGAGGGAGAAGTTGTACTTTTTATTCCATTTATCTGCATTTACGCTCTACATTTATCTGACAGCTTCAGTTAGTTACTTTACAAACATATGAAAATGCACAGCTGAAACGATTAGTCGATTAACTTATTAATCGATTGACTGAAATTAATTGGCAACTATTTTTGATTATGTCATTTATTAAGCAAAATCATTTCATGTTTCAAGCTTCACAAATGTGACGATTTGCTGCTTTTCCTTTTTTTCGACATACTATACTATGACTTTTTTTTCGAAAAAAATTTTGACATACTATACAATGACGTTTTTTTCTGGAAATTTTACGACATACTGTCCTATGACGTTTTTTTTCATGAAATTTTTCCACATACTATACTATGACGTTTTTTTGCAAAAAATCTTGACATACTATACTATGACGTTTTTTTAATGAAATTTTTCGACAAACTATACTATGACTTTTTTTCGCCAAAAATTCCGACATACTATACTATGACTTGTTTTCGCAAAACATTTCGACATACTATACTATGACTTTTTTTTCGCAAAACATTTCGACATACTTTACTAGGACGTTTTTTTCATGAAATTGTACGACATACTGTACTATGACTTTTTTTTCAGGAAAAGTTAGCCGTACTATACTATGACTTTTTTTTCAGGAAATTTTACGACATACTATACTATGACGTTTTTTTAATGAAATTTGTCGACATACTATACTATGACGTTTTTTTCATGAAATTTTTCGACATAATATACTATGAATTTTTTTTAATGAAATTTGTCAACATACTATACAATGAAGTTTTTTTCATGAAATTTGTCAACATACTATACTATGACGTTTTTTTAATAGATTTTTTCGACAAACTATACTATGACGTTTTATTTAATGACATTTTTCGACATACTATACTATGACGTTTTTATGACTTCTTTTTTTTATACTTTTTTACTCAGACATTTTTCTAGACTTTTTTTACTCAGACATTTTTCAGACTTTTTTACTCGGACTTCTTTTTTTTTACTTTTTTATTCGGACATTTTTCAGACTTTTTTTAGTCTGACTTTTTCACACTTTTTTACTCAGATATTTTTCCAGACATTTTCACTCAGACATTTTTCAGACTTTTTTTACTCAGACATTTTTCAGACTTCTTTTTTTTTATACTTTTTTACTCTGGCATGTTTTTTAACTTTTTTACTGAGACATTTTTCAGACTTTCTTACTCGGAAATTTTTCACACTTTTGTACTCGGACAATTTTTTAGACTTTTTACTCAGACATTTTTCAGACCTTTTTTACTCGGAGATTTTTCCAGACATTTTTACTCAGACATTTTTCAGACTTCTTTTTTTTATACTTTTGTACTCGGACATTTTTTTAGACTTTTTTTACTCTGACTTTTTTCACACTTTTTTTACTCTGAGATTTTTCCAGTTATTTTTACTCGGACATTTTTTAGACTTCTTTTTTTTGTACTTTTTTGCTCGGACATTGTTTTAGACTTTTTTACTCAGACATTTTTTAGACTTTTTCATTGACATTTTTCAGACTTTTTTTACTCTGACATCTTTTTTTTTTACTTTTTTACTCGGACATTTTTCAGACTGTTTTTACTCGGACATTTTTACTCAGACATTTTTCAGAAATCTTTTTTTTTATACTTTTTTACTCTGACATTTTTCAGACTTTTATTACTCGGATATTTTTCAGACTTCTTTTTTTTTTTTTTACTTTTTTTACGCAGACATTTTTCAGACTTTTTCACTCTGACTTTTTTCAGACTTTTTTTACTCAGAGATTTTTCCAGACTTTTTTTACTCAGACATTTTTCAGACTTTTTCATTCAGACATTTTTCAGATTTTTTTTACTCTGACTTTTTTCACACTTTTTTACTCTGACTTCTTTTTTTCTTACTTTTTTACTCAAACATTTTTCAGACTTTTTTTACTCTGACTATTTTCACACATTCTTACTCGGACTTCTTTCTTTTTGACCTTTTTACTCGGACATTTTTCAGACTTTTTTTACTCAGACATTTTTCAGACTTCATTATTTTTATACTTTTTTACTCGGACATTTTTCAGACTTCTTTTTTTTTTTACTTTTTCACTCAGACATTTTTCAGACTTCATTATTTTTCAGACTTTTATTACTCGGACATTTTTCAGACTTCTTTTTTTTTACTTTTTCACTCAGACATTTTTCAGCCTTTTTTTAC